>CM052976.1:12190657-12384971 GCA_028554685.1 Agrotis ipsilon
ATCGCGCATCATTTAGCAAGATACGTGTGTGTTGACTGTTCCTTAGACCGCTGTGCTACAAATAAGTCGGATGGGTTATTCCTAATTAAACTGTCATCGTATAACATACAGTTTGCATTTGTGTAGGAAAGGTTTGATTTGATTGTTATTTTTTGTTCTTCCCGGTTATTAGTAATTTTTAATTCAGTTTAATGTGAAAGGAGGTGTTCAGATTTATATTTCAGTATAAAAAATACTGTCTTACCGTTAGCAATCCACAAAATTGTTAAAGTAGTAGAGAAAGCGATCGCTTATAGATGCCTACCTTGAGCTTAGAACGTTGGGCAAACTCCCAGATTGAAGTTTCGATTTTGGAGCACCTCCCCCATTAGCTTGTGAAATATGAGCGTGTTGCTAGCGGCGTGTTCCCCGCGCGCCTAAAGAGCTGTCAGCAATATACAGGGGCCAAAAGCCTGCCGGGGGTCCCAGGCGCATTTGTCCATCACCTGACCCCGGAACAATAAAGGGCTATTGAAGGACACCGTGGACTTTTAGATCAGTACAAGTCTGAACAGTACCCTCCCCGCGCCCTGCCCGGGGTGGGAGGACCATTTGATGATATTCCGACGATCAAAAGCGTCTTTGTCCCGCGTGGTAGCTCAACAGTCTTCATGAACGTAAAAGGGAATTAAACAGTGTTTATAATGTATTAACCCGTTAAAAATCTTCAGAGTATATATTATAAAAAAAATAAAAAGAAAGAAAATAAGTTTTATTTAGCCAGCCTTAAGACACAATTACCGTTAAAAATTATGAGAATACATGAATTAAGTTAACCGTTGCCTACACGGCTTGTGCAAATAGGCTCAGTTCAGCAAGAAGGCTGCGTTTCCATCCAACGCAGAGATGTGCGAGGAAAATGTGGTCGTGCGAGAACAAACACTCCCTCGCACATAGCCGCTCCGAGTGTTGTCGTTAGGTGGCAAAATCAGCTCCGCTGAGCCGTTTCCACCATAGCTAGTGCTTGACCAAGGCGAGGAATGAAGCGATTTCTATTGGTTGTCTTATAGCAACACAGTTCCCTCGCTAACACACATCCTCGCACATATGTGTGAAACAGCAGCCTTCACCAAATCCACAGAGAGCCTGACGCTGGTTCACTGGCCTTGTGAGACAGCAAGATGTAAATCAAATTTTAAGAGAGTATTTGTTTATTTCTCATCGCATGTTTAAAGGTACAAGAGTGCGTAACCAATAAATAAACTTAAGAAGTTTAAATTCACCAGTGGTTTACACGTGCCTCCGAAGATTTTTGATGTTTCAAAGTAAATATTAATTTTACCAAGCCATGCGGAATTAAGTTAGAATGATAGTCTCAATTCATGAAATGATTTATATTAAAGTTGATAAGTTACATAAGTATAAAATTAAATCATAATTATAGCCACAGTGACAGCGCGGTACTACCATTGAGCTTGTTGAACAATGAACACTTTCGAAAAACCTTCGTCAAATAATTATAGTGTGGCTGTAGACAAAGATGTGCGGTCTATGCTTCTGTCTTTCAATCTGATGGATTACATTATGTTTCTGTCCGAGATTTTCCATTAAGAACAATGTTGTTAGACCAAATAGTTTAAAGTCTTACGTCATTCGTTGATTGGGACGCTAATACTTGTTATTTTTCAATATGGTATCGCACCATTATGATTTTATTTTACTACTATTCTTACGGTAACGTTAATTTATCAGGTATTTTGGACTGCGTCATCTGTTCTTTCGGATTACTGATAATTTTTTAAATGGCATATTTTTAACAGAACAGTCAATCAAGTTTGTCTTCACTTTTCAAAAAGTGCACAAATTTCTCAACGATGAAACCAGTTTGAATCATTTCATCGTTTTGGAATTGGATTATCTCATTGTGTATACATTTGGTCATACTGTTTTTTTTATAACGTTTTTGCTTATGTAGTGGCGAACCATTTACATTATATTAAGCTTGGTTACTATGGGTTGTTTTGGATTACAATATTATTTATGCTACGCGAGTCATTACTTTGTTACAAAACAAAGTAGTTCTATGGAATGACAATGTTAAGAAAATTCTAGAATCGAAAAGCAGAAATAGAGAACATCATAGTAAGAAAATGTTTCATGCCTACATTAATATTCTTAAGTGTTATGATATTCATACATTTTGTTTTCAGCATAACGTAAGTACTTTACTATAAGCCCACAGTTATTAACATCTTTGTTCGTTAACACTTTTCTACATTCATTTCGTATTTCCGCTACCATTGTTATTTTTTTGTTTTTCTTTCACAAAATATTAATTTTGTATTGACATTCATCTCTAACCTTATCCATTAACATTATTACTCTTCACTCATTAACGTTACATGCGTTTCATATCATATTAATACATAATGCTACTTTACACTGAACTTCAAACTTTCTCTTACTTATACTCATTACTTTGTCTCCTAAATTTTCATAGGTCTGATCGATATCGACCGCGTTTGTCGCTCTCATTGTCCCGCTCCAAGGTTGTATGAACTCTCAACCAATGAGAGCGCCAAACGCGGTTGATGCGTATGATCGAGTCTTCGTAATGACAACTCAAGATATAGGCTCAGGAAGCTTCAAATGGCTTTTTATCGCCGAAGTATTAGTCATAAAACGTCCACTACCGTACTGAATAAAAGCCTACTCATACCGTTACTTGTGTTCAATTGTTGCCCCACGACTCTCACGATGTCATCGTTGTTGGTCCACGATACTGGGGGATTCCAATTCGTAGTTGCCACTTGAAAGTTCTGTTTCCTCATCGATTATCAGTTCTACGAGAAACGAGGCCTGCCCTTTGCCACTTCAACTTGCTTAAATATTTATCTAATGCCAAAAATAATTATTTTTTGCCCTAGCAGATAGTTTATTACATAAACGAAAGTATTCCTCCAATCTCTGGTTTACATTCAAGCAACAATTGTAATTATGAAAGCAGGCAACTCCGCCAATAATTTAGTGAGTATTATAAAATAATTATGTTATTGTTATATCACTAGCATCATTATCATAGAAAGAAACATCATCATCTGATTACATCATAGATACTCAGATTTTGATTCGAACAGACGTTTTTCAGGATGGAGCTATCCTAAGATCTGGTGCCTGTGTATTGTTGGTTGATAAAATGTTTCATTTGGCAAACATTGTTGAACCGACAATGCGAGAAGTTTTACTTTGCTATTCAAACTGTTCAAGATTCATGCACATGTATTTTGAAGTCAAACAGCTCAGGTAAATTGATAATTAATGTTTTAATTGATTTTGTTTTTCATTAAATGGTATATTATAAGAAAATTATTTGTTAAATAGAACAACTGATGAACTACTAGTTACTTTCAGATGATGAGAAGACACTGTGCAAGAACGTGCTTCGCTTACATCGAGCATCATTCAGCAAGATACGTGTGTGTGGACTGTTCTACTTGGACACTGCAACACTTCTAAATTTGATAAGTCTTCTGACTAACTACACTGTTGTGTTGCTGCAGTTCGCATTTCTGTAATCCTGGTTTTAACAGATCGATGTAATTTGGTCTTGTGCAAGATGCTTCTTAACAATTAAATCTGTTGTGTCTCGTGACTAACTACACTATTTTATGGTTACAGTTTGCATTTCTATAATCACATTTTATTTTTATAAAACTTCGTGGGTGTGTTATTGCTTTATTAAATGGATTGTAATGATTTATCTTGATTACTGTTTATTTTAAAAACATAAATAACAGTTATACAATACGCGGTAGAGCCAGAAATAATAATTACACAATACGCGATAGAGCCCAAACTCGAACATTAAAATCTATTTAGTTTAGGGCTGAGAATACATCCTTGCGGTACACCAACAAACAAAAGTAGTATATTTGAGCAAATAATGACCTTGGGACATCCCGATCCCTAATTTAAAGACAAGTAACGTATGTGTCATTTGTATATTCTTTGTGAGTATTTGTATAGACGTTAATGGACTTTTTAATGTCTTTTCTGGTGCTCTTCATTATGAGAAATTACGCTAATATGAATCAAAGTCTTTACAAGTTTCCAAAATACTGTAGTCATTACAAAATTTAAATACAGCAGTAATTTTTGTAATATATAGGACCAACCTCGGCAAGCGCGGCTTAACCCGGAAGATTAGCCTGTGTGGCTGTAATTATTTATCCGCGTTAGCAACTGGCCTCTTTGCTTTAGATTGTATTGTTCTTTTTTGATTTTGTGTTCGGTTAAAAATGTTTGTCATCAGTGTGACCTCAATGACTGTTTTTCATCGTGAATAAATACTGATTTTTAAATAATCTCTTGTTTCTTACCATTTCCTTCATTACAGTCCACGCTCTCATTAATACCACGAGTTAATAAATTATTCTGTTAGTAAATTATTATTATTATTTTTAGTCATCTCATCAATAATAAAATAATTCTCTTAGGTCATTAAGTTATTGAAGATTGAGGTATCTAGGTATTCAATCGAAACTTAGACCGCTAGACATAATGGCCGATTACACTCCTCTATCTTCTGTACAATCTGACGGAGCGTGTGTTTGTGGTCTATGATACTAAAACCTTTTTGAAAACCGGCTAGTTTTAGAGGCTGGAAGTAATGACGCCTGACCTGTACCCTTATTTTTTTTTTTTTTACGTGGTAAAATCATCAAATGAGACCTCCCACCCCGGGCAGGACTACGACCTACTGTCAGACTTGTACTGACTAAAATCCACGGTGTCCTTCAATAGCCCTTTATGTTCCGGGGTCACGGTGATGGTATAAGACCCGCGACCCCCGGCAGGCTAGACCCTGGCCCTGTAGCCATGTAACAAACGGTAAACGCAAACGCTGTTTAGGCTTCAATCTATTTTAAACTTTATGTGTATGGATATTAACGTTGAAGATTTAGTGGAGATTGCTTATCCTTTTCGATCCTTCCTGTCGCTAACGCTCAGAAATCTTAAATATATTTTCAACTTTAGGCTCTACGCTGTAAAGTTAAAAATTTATTGGAGAGTACCGGGCGTTTGCGATTGTCGTTTATGACTTGTTGTGACTTGGCTAGGGAGGCTGTAATGACTGTCTATAACAGCGTTTTCGCTCAGAAGTGAGATTGGTCTAATTCTTCAACAAGATGTTATCACTCTTTTTGAGGAAAAATACTCCTGTGCCATGCTTTTGGCGTAGTACCTAAAGACACAATAAAATTACTTTCAGTTTGAGTCGTGGCATTTATTGATAAAATTCATAAACATTAAATGTGTTTTTTTTAAATCAAAAGGAAACTTTAGTGAATTTTGACCTTAATGTTCGAATTTGGGCTTTATCGCGTATTGTGTACCATGTTTTGGGGGGTAGGAGGAACCGAGTGGAAAGTTCCTCACTACCCGGTGAAAAGGAAGGTACCTTCCAACCAGACGGGTGTTGTGTCTGGTGGGCTTTCTGCCCGACATTCTTAGTCGGAATATTTTATGTGTTCTAATGTCGCTGTTAACTTTGATTGCGCGATGTAGACATTTTTGCATCTTAGTTGCTCCGTCAATTCATAGGTGGCGCTACAATGTTATATAATAAACAGTAATCAAGATTAATCATCACAATTCATTTAATAAAGTAAAGTATATAATAATAAAGGTGTATTATTAACATCCACGATACAGGAAAAAAATGCCAGTTGGGTTTTGATGCAAGTTTTATAAAAGTAAAAAGCTGTGATTATAGAAACGCAAACTGTAACAACAGAATAGTGTAGTTAGTCAAGAGACTCATTAGATTTAATTGTAAAGCAGCGTCCAAGTAGAACAGTCCACACACACGTATCTTGCTGAATGATGCTCGATGTAAGCGAAGAACGTTCTTGCACAGTTTCTTCTCATCATCTGAAAGAAACTAGTAGTTCGTCAATTGTTCTATTTAACAAATAATCTTAATATATATAAATCTCGTGTCACAATGTTTGTCCTCAATGGACTCCTAAACCACTTAACCGATTATAATAAAATTCGCACACCATGTGCAGTTCGATCCAACTTGAGAGACAGGATAGTTTAAATCTCAAATTTTATACCGGGTCCTCCACCCGTACGAAGCCGGGACGGGCCGCTAGTTTTCTTATAATAAAATATTTAATGAAAACCAAATCTAAATAAAACTTAATTAACAATTCACCTGAGCAGTTTGACTTTAAAATTCTTGCGCATGAGTCTTGAACACTTTTAATAGCAAAGTAAAACTTCTCGCATTGTCGGTTCAACAATGTTTGCCAAATGAAACATTTTATCAGCCAACAATATACAGTCACAGATCTCAGGATAGCTCCATCCTAAAAAACGTTTGTTCAAAATCTGAGTATCTGATTGCTCAGTGTGGGTATTTATAAAATTTTGCTTCTTTTTTGATGATGCAAGTGATATAAGACAAATAATAACTTAATTATTTAATAATACTCACTAAATTATTGACGGTGTTGCCTGTTTTCAACACTAAAATTGTCACTTGAATGTATACCAGAGATTGGCCGAATACTTTTATTATGTAATAAACTATCTGTTAGGACAAAAAATAATTGTTTTTGGCATTAGAAAACTTTTTTTTGAAACAAGTTGAAGTAGCAAAGGGGAGGCCACTTTTCTCGTAGAATTGATAATTTGATGGTGAAAAGGAGTTTTCATGTGTGGCAACTACAAATCGGTATCCGCCAGTACCGTGGAGGTACAGTATATGCCCTTTGACGTTTTCTGCACTTGTAACTGCTTTAAATAGACCTCTGTGCAAAGTCAAAGTCAAATCATTTATTCAAGTAGGCCATCAAAAAGCCACTTTTAAACGTCGCATAAATTAAAATTAAGGAAATGGGATGGGATGGGATTGATTCTACACCCATTCGCAAAGGTAGGTTGTATGGAGAAGAATGGGCAAGAAACTCCATAGGTACTTACTCTTTTTTAAAATATTTTACAATATTTTTTTACATCGTTTGAAATAATAATGTAAAAGCAATGTACCTTGAAAATCTAGACTAAATATGATTAAAAAATAAAATAAGAAATAAAAAAAATAGCAAAAAGGTACATGGTGTTCACATTTTAACAAAATATTGCAATTACAGCTATTTTACAAAATAATATATGGAGTGTGAGAACATTAAAATTTCAACCAGCTTGATTCTGTTTAAGCCCTGCATTGTGCTATGGAGCTGGGAGCTGGGAGTGCTGTAAAGATTCAATCCGTTGCAACACAAGGACATTGGTTCTATGGAAAGTTTAGTTTGAAGTGGCATGATGAAGTGAAGAAGGGCATATGATTTAAGAAGATGGTATGAAACTAATTGATGCAAATAATTGAGCCTGTAATGCATGTAACTAATTGAGTGAAGAGAAATTAATAATGTTAATGTATAATGTAGGAGATGAAGCCAATGCAAAATTAATGTAACGTGTGAGAAAAAAAAGATGGTTATAGCGGAAAAATAAGAATATGGAACTAGAGAAGGTTACACGACCAGGAAGATGATGATAACTCTGCACTCATAGTAAAGTACTTACGTTATACTGAAAACAAAATGTATAAATATCATAACACTTAAGTATATTAATGTAGGCATGAAACATTTTCTTGCTATGATGTTCTCTGTTTCTGTTTTTAGATTCTAGAGTTTTCTTAGCATTGTCATTCCATAGAACTACTTTGTTTTGTAACAAAGTAATGACTCGCGTAGCATAAATAGCATTGTAATCCAAAACAACCATAGTGACCCAGCTTAATATCATGTAAAATGGTTCGCCACTACATATGCTAAACGTTATAAAAAAAACAGTATGACCAATCGTATACACAATGATGATAATCCAATTCCAAACGATGAAGTGATTAAAACTGGTGTCGTCGTTGAGAAATTTGTGCACTTTTTGAAAAGTAAAGATGAACTTGATCGATGGTTTGGTTAAACATATCCCGTTCAAAAAATTCATAGCGAATCCGAAAGTACAGATGATGCAGTCAAATAAAACTGGTATAACAAGGTTATTACCAAAATAATTATAATAAAAAAACACAATCATGGCGCGATACCATATTGGAATTATAATTATTAGCGTTCCAATCAACGAAACGATATAAGACTTTAAAGTATTTGGTATAACAACATTGTTCTTAATAGTATATCTCGGACATAACATAATGTATTCCATCAGATTGAAAGACAGTAGCATAGACCGCACATCTTTATCTACAGTTACACTAGAAATATTTATCAAAGGACATTTATATGTCCATATTTTTCGAAATGTCTCCATTTTTAACAAGTTTCAAACAGAGTACACCCCAATAATTAATGGAAAATTTATCGCTTACGAAACTATGCCAACTACAATATAAATAATTTCATGTCATGCCATCAAATCCAATACATTTAGTATTAGACTCGATATTTTTGTGTGAAATAATATTTACATATTAACAACACTAATCCGGAGGCATGTGTAAAAGTAGCCATACACCATACTGCCTATCGGCCTTTACGGGTGTAGTAATAGTCCGTTACTAAGGCCGAAACCATGGGTTTAATGCATACAGCCTTACTACTAAAACTTTTAAATGTCTGTTGAACACTTGTCTAAATAATGTCAGATTAGACATTATGTCGCTGAAACAAGGTCCGTTTTGCAGTCACACTGTTTTTATACACGTGTTCAACAGATGTTTAAGTTGTTGTAGTAAAGCTGTTAGAGATTAGGCTCCCTGAGACAGTGGCAAAAAAAGACAATAATGTGAATAACAAACCATTTTTTATTTCAGATAAAATAGAACTGTACATGCATTATAATATAATGTACAATAACTTGTGTCAGATGCATTGGTAGCCTAGCGTTGACATAGAACAGTCCAAATGCGCTCATCTTACGAAACGTTCGATTTGTTCGTAATACTTTCTTCCAAAGACGACTATGAGATTCTAAAAACAAATTGAATTAATTTCAAATAAAATTCTTTAGAATCCATTATTGCCTATAAAAATATATAAAAATGGTAGTGGAACAAGATTCAAATCAAATTTGATAAGTGGAACAAGATCGGTCAAATCATATTTGACAAATGGAACAAATTGGTTAAATTGTTCAATTTCAAAGTCCTGTTCAATTTCTGTTACGGCCCGTTCATGAGTTTGGTCTAAGCGGTGAACACTGCGGCGGGCGGCGTAAATAAGACATTTATTACTTTGTAAGTCCCTTCGTATACAGGCGACGCAAGTCTCCGACACCTTACGACTTTGGCATCCATTGACGCATGCCTGGGGCCTTAGTCAAACAGCAGACGACAGTAGACGACAATCGTTATCGTTCATCAGTTAGCAATACATTTTCAACTTTATAGCCCCAGCGCGTAAAGTTGAAAATCTATTGAAGTTACAAATCGTTTTCGTTCGTTATCGATCAGCAGGCTAAGGCCCCTAGATACGAAACTCTATGGATTTGTAATGAAATAGTCGCCTGGATACTAAAGTCGTAAGATATGGAGACTTAAGTCGCCTTGTGTATAAGGGGAATTACCTTAATTATAACTATACGAATTACCCACTGGCGACGCCTCAAAGCTAATTTAATTTAATTTTACTGCATACATAAATTGAAAATATATTTTGTCCGTAATATTATTGAAAAATAATGGACACGTATTTTTTGTTTTTATTTTAATGAATATTGACATAGATAAAACGCTTCCAAATTACGGAGTGGGGGCTTCTGACGTCATTACGCTTGTGAAATTATAGCGACCGAGTGACTTTTTGTGATTTTTAGAAGCGTTGTGTCTTCGTCAATTTTGGTTTAGGTCCGTGACAAAAGAAAAAATACGGGTCTAATATTTTTTAATAATCTACATTTCGGATTAAAGTATTTTTTGAGTAAAATACCCTATTAGGTCTCTCCCATATATATACTCCCAAATCTCTCCCATATAAGCGATAGAATAGATAAAAATCAAAATAACCTGAATTGTTATTCCTCATTAATAGTATACACGCCGTCTCAGCTTCTTCTACAGCCACATAGAACTTATCACAGTAAATACTATGGGTAATTATTAGTACCAGATCCTTTGTCAAGTATAAAATTAGACCAAGGCTCCGAACCAATGCCTGAAAAAAATGGTTTGTGATTAAAAATATATATTCCTTATAACTGTGTGAATTGACAGAGGCCTAATCACAAGTTTTCAGTATTTTATTTACTTGAAGTATTTACTGCGTACATTGTATGGAAAAATGGAACAGCGTCTCTGGTGTACAAATAACTAATTTTTCCTTGTAATTAATGTCAAAGTTCTAGTTAACGCCACAATAACTGAAAATTCATGATAAGGCCTCTGTCTGGTAAGTTATACTTTGATCATTTGTGGTACAAATACGTATTTTCTTTCTTTCTACCGAAAAATAATTTTCACTCACCATTATTCCCCCTGTAGTAAATTTGTTCATCACGTAAACCGTGAAGTTGAAATAACATAAGGCGCGTTGAAACGTCACAAATGTGCGATATAACACCTGGAAATACATAAAAGTTGCAGTCTTTTAACGCTTTTACTTACACCACTAGAGTATCGATACTCGTTAACGCTCAGTATTCCACAGTAGATTTTCAACATTATACCAAAGAGCCTTGAGTTTAAAATCTACTAAAGATTTCAAAGCGTTATCGACTGGAATAAACGAAAACGCCATGCAATCTTCACCAGATCTTCAGCTTTATGCCAAGCACATAAAGTTGAAAATCTATTAAAACCTACTCAGCGTTTGCGTTTATCGTATGTAACATGGTTGGCCAGGCAGATGATGAATATTGTCGAACTGACAGAATCTTAAGACCTACCTCTACCTTGCTTGACTTTATTCAGATCTTGTTTTCAGTTAAGAATGAGGATTCCATTATAGTGTGTGTCTGATATCAAACTTTCGTGTGTAATTGCACTTATATTGATTTCGATGATTCTGTTAGTTTTTATGTTATTTTTATAATCGTAATCAAGTTTCGAACTTACCAAGAGCTCAAAAATTTCTGTGTACAAAATGTAGGCTTTTAGTATACTCTCATATATCTCGAACATTTTGAAACTTTGATCAACATTGTCGATTCTAGTACTCATTACCACGAGATCCTTTACCCACTTATCCAAGTATTTCTTTAGCAATATCATAATTCTGATAGCTATTACAAAATTAAGATCAAATGCGATACACATCATGTCGCAAATATCATCAATAATCAACCCGAAGTTAAAAGAAATTAAAGGTTTGTAATACATAATATTAATAAAAATATGAACAAAGATAATTGCTGTTGACGAGATCCAGTTACTAATTATAAAACTTCTGATACTCTTACTAAAATCAATCGTCTTATAGATAGTTTGGATCATCAATATAAGTAAGACGTTTTTGTTCTTATACACGTCGTCTAAGAGAATCATTACATTGAACCCTATTAGAAAGGCCACAAAGTTGATGATACTGGAAATAGAGAAGAGATCGTATTTAAATTGCTACTTGTTCACATTGGTTTCTTCAACAACGAAAATCCTGATGAAACTCAAAGTTGTTATAGATATCATTAAACAGAATGCGTATATACGATACTTAAATCCAGTTGCATAAATGTGATTATTTTTCACTATGTATTTTGAAGTCAAAAAAACATTTAGTGGGTAATTGATGGAATAAACTAGTCTTTTTATATCTTTCTCCAGTCTATTGGTGCGTAATAAAATAACAGCCATTTTTCTTCTTGTTCGGGATATTTTGATCAGTACCGTCTACTATCCATTACTCATAGGCAATGAGAAATATGTCGCTATTAGTACTTTTGGATAATTAGAGGGAAAAAACACAAAGGACAATAATTAGATCAATATAAACGATAGGAGGCAAGGACGTCCTCTAAATAATCGTTTTTGAAAGAAATGACACATTGACAATCTTTGTTATAATGTCCTACCGAATTAACTGTACCCTTAACACGAGTTTTCAGTATTTGATACGTAAAGTTAACTAGAACTTTGATAATTTCAAATTGTCAATTTTCAAAGCAAAAATATATACACGACTTTTCACTATTTAACTTTCCAGTATTTACAGCGTTTCTTGTATGAATAAATTGAACAGCGCCTCTGGTGTACAAAGAAGAAACTATTTTTATTAAAAATTGTCAAACTTCCAGTTTAGTTTACGTCTCAAATACTGAAAACTCGTGCTAAGGGTACATCTCTGGGGTGCTAAGACAGGAAACCTCCACGTGCGCCCGTGGACTGGAGTTCCCTCTCGGATACGTCCGGGGGGAAGACCAGTGTTTCGGGCCGGTGCACCTTGGGATGCGGGCAAAAACTCTTCCTTAGGCACTGTGTGCCTAAGGGGTCTCTTTGCCCGTATGCGAATAGCCTGTCGTGTGGACGCTCCAACGCGTGTCCCTCTGATCAGCAGAGGGCACAGCGGCGGAGCGGGCTTGCGGACGGTGAGTAATGGGTAGCTCGACGTCCGACCGAAGACCAAGCCCGGGTCGGTGGCGCGTCGTGTTTCGCGCCAAATGCCTGCTGGGGTCGCGGGTTTTTTCTTAACCCAGGATACCGCGGCCCTGGAACGTAAAGGGCATCCGAAGGAATAAAAAAAAAAAAAAGGGTACATCTCTAGCTGCTGAAGTAAGTACGAATAATAACGATATCGTCTTCGTCGTCATCCTGCAATGTTCCCACTGCTGGGGTACAGGCCTTCTATATCCTGAGAGGGAGTGGGCCATATCCACCACGCGGGCACAGTTCAGGTTGGTAGGTGTCACATATCTTCGAATTTTTGGATCTAGAACATGCCAGTTTCCCAATTTTGTAATTTTTTTTTCACGTTTTCAGTAAATGTGGCGGTTCGCGTCGGAGACCGCGACGGGAGACCGCGACGGGAGACCGCGACTGAACTAAACATTAGGCATTGTATGAGCGGCAGTTCGCGAGCGAAACACAGACAGGAGACAGATACGGTAGAAAGAAAGAAAGAAAGAAAAAATATTTTATACGACACAGAATATGCACATACATACATTCAAAAAAGACAAAAAATAAAAATAAAACTTATAAGTACCTATTACACAGAAAAGTTGCAACATTAAAAAAAAATATATAATAATAATAATGCAGTAACATAATAGGTAGGCAGCTGTATGTCATGACTGTGACAAAAGGGCTTCCACTCAGCATAAAGCTGTGCTAAGTAGTGCTGGTAGCGATCTCCGGTCGCCGTCTCCTGTCACGATCCCCTGTCGCGGTCTCCTGTCGCGGTCTCCTGTCGCGGTCTCCTGTCGCGGTCTCCTGTCGCGGTCTCCTGTCGCGGTCTCCTGTCGCGGTCTCCTGTCGCGGTCTCCTGTCGCGGTCTCCTGTCGCGGTCTCCTGTCGCGGTCTCCTGTCACGATCCCCTGTCGCGGTTTCCTGTCGCGGTCTCCTGTCGCGGTCTCCTGTCGCGGTCTCCTGTCGCGGTCCCCTGTCGCGGTCTCCTGTCACGGTCTCCTGTCGCGGTCTCCTGTCGCGGTCTCCTGTCGCGGTCTCCTGTCGCGGTCTCCTGTCGCGGTCTCCTGTCGCGGTCCTTCGGTCTCCTGTCGCGGTCTCCTGTCGCGGTCTCCTGTCGCGGTCTCCTGTCGCGGTCTCCTGTCGCGGTCTCCTGTCGCGGTCTCCTGTCGCGGTCTCCTGTCGCGGTCTCCTGTCGTTTTTCTGTAACATGGCAATCTGTGAGATTCACAATGGGCCATTTGTTTGTCTTGTTTGAGAGGTAAGGGCGCTTCTAATTAGGTAGCTTCAATAAGCTTGCCTATGCAGTGCGGTCTTCAAATCGGTCTATTAGGGCAGGTACGCTATGTCTCTTAAGACGAAAGTATTGAGCGCTTCCAGTGCCTTCCAGCATTGATGCCAGTAGGTTAATGTGTCTTGACAATCTGGTCTGGTACTTTCTACTGAAGCTGACGATTTCTTGCTGAACAGTTTTTATGTTCAGGTCCATGTGAATGTATTTGTTATTAATATATTGTGGGATGTTAAGCATATTACGCAGAGTTTTTGCTCTGGAATCTCTGTAAGATCTCTATGTTGCTGTTTTTCGCGGTTCCCCATAGTTCAATCCCATAAGTCCATATTGGTTTCAGTATGGCTTTATAGATGACTATCTTACTAGCAGAGGACAGCTGTGATCTCCGTCCAATCAACCAGTACATTTCCCTTACTCTGGTATCCAGTTGTTTCCGTTTGGCCCAAATGTGTTTTCGCCATGTGAGACGGCGGTCTAGATGCATACCAAGGTATTTAGCGTCCTCTTTTTGTGGGATTACCTCATTGTATAGTTTCACCGGGGGGCAAGTTTCTCTTCGGAGGGTAAATGTGACGTGAGCTGACTTGCTCTGGTTTGCCTTTATGCGCCATTTGTTAAGCCAAGTTTCTATTTGTAACAATTGAGTTTGTATACTCTTAGATGCCAATTCAGGGTCATTGTGGACAGATAGGAGAGCTGTGTCGTCAGCGTAAGTAGCGGTCGTGTTATTAGCGTGCGTGGGAAGGTCAGCCGTAAACAGCAGGTAGAGTATGGGACCAAGGATGCTTCCCTGTGGTACACCGGACAGTATTTCATACATTACTGATGTAATGTTGTTGTACTTTACCTCGAAACATCTCTCACTTAGGTACGATTTCATAATGGGAAAGAATGAGTGAGGAAGCAATTTTTTGATCTTAAATAACAGTCCATCATGCCATACTTTATCAAAAGCTTGTCCAATGTCGAGAAAGACACCCGAGCAGTATTTCTTTTCTTCAAAAGCTCGGCCTATTACGTCAGTAAGTCGATGCACTTGTTCAATGGTACCGTGTTTCTCCCGAAAGCCAAATTGGTGAGACGGTAATATTTCTTCAAGGTGTGGACGTATTTGGCTGATAAGAATTTTTTCTAGTAATTTACCAGTTACAGGTAGAAGACTGATAGGTCTATACGAGCTGGCTTCATAGGGCGGTTTCCCAGGTTTGAGTACCATGATAACTTGGGCAATTTTCCACTGACATGGGAATATTTGCAGTCTAAGGCATGCGTTAAAAATGTTTGTGAGTATTATGAGGCCCTTTTTTGGGAGGTTTTTCAGCAGGGTAGCGTCAATTAGGTCATAACCTGGAGATTTTCCTTCCTGAAGGTTTATCACTTTTCTCCACACGTCTTTGGGTGATATACTTTTTAAAGGAGTACACATTTGCAGCGGAGAGTCCAAAAATTGCCTAATTTCCTCATCATGATCTGGGTCATTGCTCATGTGTGGTTTGAAAACATTTTTGAGATGGTCCGCGTACGCTTTTGCCTTTTCTTCGTCTGATCTGGCCCATGTACCGGTATCCGTCTTAATCGGAGGTATTTGGGTTGTAGGTCTTTTTAGCTTTCTAGTTGCTTTCCATAGAGAATAATTAGAAGTTTTGTGTGGAGAGAGGCTACTAAGGTACGATTGTAGGTTTTCGTTTGTTGTCTGGTTGATCAATTGTTTTAGTTCCTCAGAAGCTTTGTTAAATTTTCTTTTGTCACTTGGGTATCTAGAGTTGTGCCATATTTTTCTAAGCCTTCTTCTTTCGTCTACTTTGTCTTTGATTTGTTTCGGGTATTTGTGTTGATCAAAGGTTTTGGGTATGCTTGCAGGATTACATTTACTACAAGCTTTGTGGATTAATTTATTAAAATTTTCAATTGCTGTTTCTATGTTTTCTTTTGTTTTCAAAGGAATGTTCAGTGTGACATTTTTCTCAATTATGTCTTTGTATAGTTCCCAGTCAGTATTTTTATTATGTAGCCTAAGAGCTGTTTGGAATAGTTTTGCTTTGCAGTCTATGTCAAGTATAACAGGTACGTGATCCGACGACAGGTCGATGCATTCAGCGATGTTCAGGTGATTGGGAGGAATGTTTTTAGTGATAAAGAAGTCTAATAAATCCGGAACTTTGTTTGTGTCGGTAGGCCAGTACGTAGGTTTTCCATGCGACTTGTAGTTAAGATTGATTTCATTTATAGCGAAAAGCAGTTGCCTACCTCTTGGCGATGTCAATCTAGAGCCCCAGTAACAGTGTTTGGCGTTCCAATCTCCACCACAGATGAATCTGTTCCCTAGTTTATTAAAGTAGTCTTTAAAGTCGTCTTTAGTTATTGTGTGTCTAGGAGGGCAGTAAATAGAAGAAATTGTAGTTTCCATTTCTTTTTCTACCACTCTTATCGTTGTCGCTTGAATCTTTTCGGTCTTGTATTCTTCAATTTGATAGTGCTTTATGTTTTCCTTAACAATAACTGCAGTCCCACCGTGTGAGTTGCCTGAAGGATGGTTTGTGTTGTACATTGTGTAACCTCTGAAGTTCATATGAGTACGAGCTGTAAATCTTGTTTCGGAAATCAATGCAATATCAACTTTTTCAGTTTTTAGGAAAACTTCGAGCTCCATGCGTCGATCAGTCAGTCCGTTGGCATTCCAAGTGACTATACGAAGATTCAGGGGCATCTTTGTATGAGAGGCTTGATTAGGTTAATCATGCGGTCCATCATGCTGTCTATCATTTTACTCATAAGATTTTGGAATTTGTTGAACATTGAATCCATAATTTCGACAAAGTCAGTGTTAATCGTATTTGTTTCTATTTTTTCGTTACTTTTCATTGTTCTTTGGGCTACGTCTGCGTAAGTGTAATTTTGTCTTTTTAGGTACTGGTTGTTCGTTGGGATGTTTTGTATGATTCTATCATTGTTCTCTAATCTTGTTGTTGGCTTTAGTTTTGGTTTTATTATAAGATCCCTGTATTGTTGGTATTTTATGCAGCCTTTGTAGCTTGCAGGATGTTTTTCCTGGCAGTTTGCGCAGGTTGCGTCAGTGTCAGGTGTTTTTGTGCATGTAGATGTTGGGTGTTCTTTAGCGCACTTGACACAACGGTAGGGTCGCAAGCATTGATTTTTGGAGTGCCCAAATCTTTGGCAGCGTTTGCACTGTAGCACTTCTCTCTTTTTATATGGTGCTTCAAATGAAATTTTCATATAGTTCAGCCGATTTATTTTAAATATATCTTTGTTGTTGAATTTAGGTTCGAGGTCGACAAAGAAGAGTGGTAATGGGTTTTTTGTTGTTTTATGGCGTACATTTATTATTTGTCTGACGTCGTGTCCGACCTCGCTGAGTTCCTGTTTTATTACTTCAGTATCTTCAGAAGAGTGTAGGCCCCGTAGTACCACTCTGTATGCTCTTTCACTCTTTAGTTGGTATGTATAGTGGCTGATATTATTTTTTATAAAGTTCCCTCTAATGATTTTGTATGTTTCTACATCCGAAGGCATAATTTTGACGATATGACCAGACTTCAAAGTGGTCATTGTATACTTGTTGTCATTTGTGATAATTTCGGCCAATATTTCTTTGAGAGTTGTCACATTAATGACGCCTGTGACGAAAATTGGTTCCGGTTTTGGTTCTTTATGTTCAACATTGTCTTTTGCTTCTTCATCGTTGTCCCCATCCAATATCTCAAATTGATTTTGAGTTGGAACTGAGTAGTTTGTTTTCATTAGTTTTTTGTTTTTATCTTCCAAGTTGGGGCTTATTTCTGTTATTTTTCTCTTTGTTGTTGGTATTTGGTCTCTTTGCCAGTTAGGAGGTGTAAATTGGGTATTGAGTAGTTCAGCAGCATTTTCTGTGTCTTTAGACAATGCTCCTAGCGAGTTACATCTCGTTCTCACAAACATACTTTTATGAAATGTTTGTTGTACCATTGAAGTTGGTTTTATTGAAGGGTTTGTTTTTTTTAATTCATTATTTTCCATATTGTGTTCCCACGAGTAGGGTCGATATAAACCGTCACTCAGGGGGTGACGCCCATCCCCCTGAGAAGGCTCCATTACAACGGCGTTAGCCAGGTCCGCCGAGGTTGGCGCTTGAGACTAGTCTCCCACTAGCCATTCATCCTATAGGCACGTTTCCCACCGTAGGATTGGGGTAATTTTTATGGAGGTAGTTCTTCCTCTTGGTCCAGGCGGTGAAGCCAAGGCCCCCGGTTGCTAGTGCAGTTGCGGGTTAGGTTTGTAATTTCCTACAAACCTTGCCAGGCTTGTTAGGCCGTCCAGAGTCGGGATTGCCGCCCGATGTTCGGCATATTTTATGGCTGCTTTAGAAGACACTGAGGAGTTACGTGAAAGTTGCTTGTTGTGATGATTTAGCCTGAAGTGTTGTGTTTCACGGTCGCTCTTTTAGGAAGCATTTTGGAATCCTAGGCTCGCGGAAGCCTCTTCCAGGTGGAATTTCTCCTGGGTGTTGAGTGGATATAACCGCCACTGACTCGGTCGCCAGAGCCTCGTCTGTTGTCTGGCAGGGGGCACCGCGGCTAAGGGCCGCCGTCAGCTATTCATACGAACCGCCAACGCGGGCAGGTGAGGTTGACAATTGGGTCGGAAGATGTTGTGTCCGTTCACCCCTTACCCCCCTAACCCCATCACCATCTTAATGATATGATAATTATTCATCTCTGTTTTAATTAAATGAGACTTATCCTTTGAAACGGTTACAAAATAAATCTATACTAATATTATAAAGAGTAATCTCCGAAAGTAATGAACCGATTTTGAAAATTGTTTCACTGGTAGAAAGCTACATTATCCCTGAGTGCTATAGGCTATAAATTATAAAGATATCATGCATATTAGGTGAACTATCTCAAGTTTTGTTTAGCCGGGCGGAAAAAAAAATGCTCTTCCAGCAGAGTTATTAGCATGCTCTGCCTTAACAGTTGTTTAAAATGGAAAACAATGTATGGCAAAAATGCCCGATTCGAATAGTTTCTACAATAAAGTCCGCGACACCATATTTCTATCTTTTATGTTTTAGTAGATATAGTAGCTTTTATGAGTTAAAAGTAGTATTTCTCGACGTACTTACCTTTGGACGGTTTTTTAATCAACAACATTTTAAACCTTATCGAAAATAATATTATTATGATCACAAGAACATCATAGAGATACGATTTGCCCCAAACAGTATATCTATTGGTTAAATAGTTTCGAAGAAAATACAAAATTACTAAATCGCAAAATGCCTCCGTCCATTCACGAACCGCATTAGAACATGTCTTTGTGTCAAGTACGAGTTGGTCTTTTTTTTTTTAGGTAGCAAAATCATCAAATGAGTCCTCCCGCCCTGGGTGGGGCGGAAGGGATTGTCAGACTCTTACTGACTAAAATCCATCCGTGTTCCTTCGAATACCCTATACGTTGCGGGGCTACGATAGCCTGGTTAAGAAAAACCCGCGACCCCAGCAGGCATTTGGCGCGAAACACGACGCGCCACCGACCTGGGCTTGGTCCTTGGTCGGACGGCGAGCTACCCATTACTCACCGCTCGCAAGCCCACTCCGCCACTGCGCCCTCTGCTGATCAGAGGGATACGCTTTGGAGCGTCCACAAGACAGGCTATTCGCATACGGGCAGAGACCCCTGAAGAGTTTTTGCCCGCAACCCAGGGTTCACCGACCCGAAAAACTGGTCTTCCCCCCGGACGTATCCGAGAGGGAACTCCAGTCCACGGGCGCACGTGGGGGTTTCCTGTCTAAGCACCCTAACGTATTGGTCTTTAAAATTGTTTTGGTTGCTGGGTTTCTTAAAACACAAATACTACCGCGTTCTCATTTTTTTTATTGTCATAAAAGAAAATCACAACTTTCCCGACAGACATCCCAGACAAGAGCAACTCGAGAACGCCGTATGGAAGAGTCTGCTCTTGAAAATCATCAGCGCCTCTCGAGGAATAGAGAAAATATTTCGTAAGCACGCGCCGGGGAATCTAGCTCCGAGCGTTTACAGCGGCTTGCCAACCAAACTGGAGAACATCGCACTAGCGCTTAACGTGCACAGCGTCTCACTGATTTAAGGCAGCATGTCTCTGCAACAAGGGAAAGAGAGCTGAGCGATCGCAGATGCTCGCAGCCCAAAGCGCGAGCGGGCATGCTGCTGTAAGACCCCTCTACCTACCGCTTGACGCAGGTCCTCACCGGACATGGATGTTTTCGGGAGGAACCTGTGTCTGATAAAGAAGGAGGAAACGCCCGAGTGTCACCACTACGAGGACCGCCCAAAGGACATGGTGGAGCATACGATGCAGGAATCTGTGTGCGTAAATAATGATACCAGCTACTGCAATTCTCCCATAAATAACATTAAAAATAGACTTTTAAATAAGATAAGTTTTAGGTGTATGTATGTAGTGTTATTCAGTTTTAGTGTATTTGAATTCAGTTGTTACTTTTTTTAATTAAATCAAAAACATTAATTTAATTACAGTTGAGTGGTTGAATGTTGTAGATAAATCAACTAAGTTAATTAAATAAAATAAAATCACATTTTAAGCAGTATTTGGAACTATAAACCAATTAATATTTACATACAAAAATTAATTGTTAAGTAGGGAGAATAAAAAAAAAGAAGCTGGCAACACTCATAAAATATGGCATGTTTTGATTATCATAATTATTAAAAAATATATAATTATGTAGTTTCTTGGTTACTTACCGATGGTAGGTGATGTCTTTGGTATTTTTTATCCTTCCTTTATAATTCCGGTACAATTTAATAGCACATACCGTCATTTTGTCGCTGATATTTGTTTTTTACTTGGCGCGCGTAATACGTAGTGACAGTAAAGCGACACGATCTGCACTGATTGGCGGGTAAGCACTAATCAGCCAACAGTTGGCTGATACTTTTTGACACGTTTGAGCGCACTTGACGCTCCATCTAGACATTATAATAATCAAAGGAAAATTTACAAATCGAGAGCAAATACTACTTACACAACAACGAACGTGTTTCATGACGAATTTTATCTCAGTGAGAAAGAAATGAACGTGAACGATGTAATTAAAAAAGTACCAAGTAATTTGAAAACCGATCTGAAATCAAAGTAGTTGTACATTTTATTACAAGTGAAAAAAAAACATGCGAAATCTAAAGGCGCTCCCTCACCGCGAACATTGACCTGTAATTTAAGATTCTGCAACGATTCGCCGACGTGACGACCGGTTCACCATTGGACGTTTCGCCGACAGGACGATTCACTTATGGCCGTTTCGCCGATAGACTCTTTCACCTTTGGACTTTTCGCCGATACGACGATTCAATTATGCCCGGTTCATCGATAGAACTTTTACCTAAGGACTATTCGCCGACAAGACTATTCCGTTGTTGAAAGAGTCTATTGATGAAGAGTCTGTTGGCGAGAAGTCCCTAGGTGAAAGGTTCTATCGATGAACCGGGCATAATTGAATCGTCGTATCGGCGAAAAGTCCAAAGGTGAGAGAGTCTATCGGTGAAACGGCCATAAGTGAATCGTCCTATCGACGAAACGTCCAATGGTGAACCGGTCGTCGGCGAATCGTTGCAGAATCTGATGATAAAGTGTTACACTTACAAGTTGCTGATAAGTAACCTTGTAGATGTCATAGCAGTCCAATATATTAACGTAAGCCTTATACATTCTTTTATTAAGATTATTCCTGCCTCTATCCTCCGTGTTATGATATTGAAGAGCTTGATTCCATAGATCAACTTTGTCTTTTAGGAGACGAATAAGTCTAATGGCATAAATCAAATGTGCATCAATGATCAAGAATTGAAAATACCTAATTGTAGTAAGTAAGGGCTTAAGTACCAGTAATGAAATGTACAACATCGACAACATGGAAGCTACTAGAAACAAGATGGCTGTAACCCAGTTACCAATGATAAAGAATGTAAATTTATGTTCACAGTTTAAAAACCTGTGGATTTTTGAAATTTTAAAATAAATTTAATTTAATTTTTCGATTAAAAAATACTACGAAAACAGTTGTTTTATACACCAAACAGTAAATAAAAGAGTATTTATTAGAATTGAGCAGACATATTTATGTTGATTTTGAAATAACGAATGTAGTAGATGCTATACCACATTATAGCTAGATGTAACGTTGTGCCGCACAATGAAATTAATTTGGAAAAATGATTGTTTGGTATTATTAAGTTATTTTTAATGCGATATTTTGGACAGAACGAAATCATTTGTCTACAAGATTATTTTTGTAAACCACACGATAACGCTCACGTCTATTCATTTTGTCGCTCCTCCCACCGAATAATATCGTAATCGATAAATTCAGATTTTACAGGAAAAATAAAACAGTGGTTTTTTATGATTATTGTAAAGATGGTCCAACCTAAGAGAATGATTTATATATCAAATGAAAGGTAATTTTTTATAGAATCATTCTGAATAAACGTATTTATTTTTTATTATATCAGGACCAAGTTATTAAAGAAAATATATTTTACTGGATACGTTAGAAAAACATTTTTTCGTAACAAAACATTACGATATTATTCGCGTAAAAACAAAAAGACAGCGTGCACAATAATAGTGTACTACAATGTTATTCGTTGAACAAAGACATCCAAACATAAACGCTAATAGACTGTAACTGGGATTTTCGCCGATATAATATGTATTCCATTCTGAATTATTGTTCTAATACTATTTTATTCTTCAATTGCCTGTTAAGTAATATCCATTATTAGAAATTTAACTTTCAATAAAACTATGGTTTTCTCATAAAAGAAAACCCATCATCATCATCATCAGCCGGAAGACGTCCACTGTTGAACATAGATCTCCCCCTTAGACCGCCACGCCGAACGACAATTCGCCACTTGCATCCATCGATTGCCCGCGACTCTCACGATGTCGTCGGTCCACCCTGTGGTCGCCACTCGACAACCTTTCTTCCCCATCAGTTACCAGTTCTACGAGCGATGTGGCCTGCCCATTGCTACTTCAACTTGTAAATTTTAAGAGCTATGTCGGTGACTCTGGTTCTTCGCCGAATATCCGTGTTCCGAATTTTATACCGTAAAAAAACTCCGAGCATAGCTCTTTCCATTGCTCGTTGAGTGACTCTTAGTCTCTCTAAAAGGCCAGCAGTCAAAGATCACGTTTCAGAGCCATGTGTAATCATTGGCAACACACACTGGTTAAACACCCTCGTCTTGAGACACTGAGGGATTCTCGATGAGAAGATATCACGTAGCTTCCCAAACGCTGCCCATCCGAGTTGTATTCTTCAGGACAGATAGGTAGGTCCAACTTCGATAAAGAGGGTCGCTCTTTATCGAAGTTGGACCTACCTATCTGTCCAAGGTAATTATATTGGTCTACAACTTCGAGCCACAACCGATACGGGTGTCACATTCGACATGACTTTCGTCTTGTTCATGTTCATTTTAAGGCCGACCCGTTGGGAAACGATACTGAGGTCTTTGAGCATTGCGTTGAGGTGATCCAACAATTCTGTCATGATGACTATATCAACGGCAAACTGAAGGTGAGTGATGTATAATGTATTCGCCATTGATGTTGATGCCGAGTCCGTTCCATTCCAAGAGCTTGAAAACGTCCTCCAACGCGTTCATGAACAGTTTTCGGAGAAATAACGTCTCCCTGTCTCACGCCTTTCTGCAATAGGATTGGTTTCGTGTTCTCTTCCTGAAGTCGGAAGGACATGGTGGCGTTTTCTATACAAACACTTTAACTTCGATATACCTATAGTCGATAATTATGACATCTTTGGAGGGACTATTCGACAAAAGCTAAATATAATGGCCGAATATACTCCTCTGTCTACTGTATAACCTGGCGTAGCGTGTGTATGTGGTCTATGGTACTAAAACCATTTCGGAAACCGGCTCGTTCGGGAGGCTGGAAGTCATCAAACCAGCGTTCGAGACGGTTCGTAATGACTTTTGAGAACAGCTTGCATACAAAAAAAACCTCTCAATCTGTCTCAGGATCTCCGGTTTCGTCGAAATGATGCTGCCGTCGTTAATCTTCAGCTTTGTCATTTGGCTTTGCCCAATAGACGAATTCATCGCGAAGACATTTGAGCCCTGGTTCCGCGTGACATACTATAGACATGCAGGTCACGTCGTCGCATTGATTTAGAGATTCGACTATTGAGTTTGCCATATTCCGACATATCAGCTGAAGATTGCAGCCTCATCTCGGTCTGGTCTTGTATCAACTTGATGGTTCCGTTCGAGAGCTTTTGAGGCTTCTTGCGGCACGGGGTCTTAAAGAACTTGGACCCCACAGCTAGGACAGTTTCCACCAACCCATTGTTAATCCCGTCCACAGTTTTGCATTCGGTTAGGCACTGGAAGCCATTGAGCGGTTCGAGTTGAAAGACGTCTTCGGGGTTCTGGATGTGGGCAGAAACCAGGTCGAAGCGTGGACTTTACCAGGCGAGACCTTGCAGCACCTTTCAAGATCGCTATAGGTTTTTACATTGGCGATCACAGAGACATCACTGAATATTCGCATCTTGGTCTTCATGATGAAGTCGATCTCATTTCTGGTAGTACCATCGGGGCTCATTCACCTCCTGGATGGCCGCTTCTGGAAGTAGGACTTCATTAAATTAAGTTCTTCTTTTGCCAAGAAGTCGACCAGTTGCTGACCCCTATGGTTTCGCTGCCCATACCCAAATGCCAACCACTCTTAACTCATTGCCATTCGGTGAGCCCACCTTCGTGTTGAAGTCCCCCATAACAACGGTGAAGTATGATTCGGAGGTATGTATGGCCTCGAATATCGTCTCATACAATGCCTCTACTTCATCATCAGAATTTGTCGAGATCGGCATCTACCTGTATGACCATCAACGGATATCGGTTGATTATTCTGAGAATAAGGTATGCTACCCTGCTCGACACACTGTCGACTTTCATAAAGTTGTTGATGAGGGACCTGCGGACGAGAAATCCAACACCACCCTGGTATTTACGGTAGAAGAGCATGTTGCCGAAATCTAGAACTATCGTATCTTGACCGTTGGGATATCTTGGGATTATCTTCGGATAATCCCAAGATATCCCAGTGCATTTTGCTCAATTCTTCCTCCAGCTCGATAATCTTATCATCGGTCCTCAGTGTGCGGATGTTGTGTTTTGCCAGGGCCAAAGTCCTATGGGGTGGTATGCCACATACTCGGTATTATTATATTCCTTTCTTTATCATTAGAAAAAAAGAAAGCGATGCGAATGATTGTGGCTCGTGTTAATAGATAATACAGCAATCGTAGATTGAGTGTAGATATCACCTCGGTATACTATTGCAAAAGTAATTGCATTTTTTTTTAAATACATAATTATATAGTAACCAGTATTAACCATAGTTTCGAAATAAAATCTTTACAGGAATAGTATTGTTAAAAAACTTTACTATAAAACGAGTTTGCTGTTCTTACTCGAATAATATCGTTATCGTAACATACTGAAATTCTTATTAAGAATGCTATTCGTAATCACTAGAAGCGAGGTTATTCGCGTAAATAAGTACAATAAAACTGTAACGGAATATTAGGGCTATGGTTATTAAAAAAATACTAATTTGGAATGTACTCATAGGAAAAATGTGAAAAAAATTTACAACGTGTAAGAGGGTACGTACATGATGAATATGCAATAAAACGCAAAGTATCGTTATATCACATTACGATATTATTCGGTGGGAGGAGCGTTGTGTTTCTTGTACACTTTGTACAGGCTGTACTCAATTTTGTTTCTCTGTTTTTTTTTTTTTTAATATCCTATACTGTCCCACTGCTGAGCAAAGGCCTCCCCCAATTCCTTCCAGGAATTCTTTTCCTGGGCCGCTTCGAACCATTTATTTATTTATTTATTATTATTTTTCCTGTATATATTACTAGTAGGTTTTTATTTATAGTTTGTAAAATAATTGAAAAATTTACTCAAATAAATTAGAACCAATTCATAAAAGCGAGGATAGGCATAAATTATTTCCTTTATTTAATGATATTATTAATTTATTTATTTATTAAGAGGGTAATTTAATGTATTTTTCGTCTAATCTTATTTTAATCTGAATATTTAAATTTAACATTGTTTTATTCAATTTGTTTTGGTCTTAATGTTAATTCTATTTACTTTAAAAACTGGTTTTGCTTCAATGTAAATTTTATTTTAAACATTTAATTGCATGTGGTTTTTAAATTCACTGTATGGATCCAGTTATCTGAATTAAATGAATTTTATTTTATTTTTAAATGCCAAACAGAAAATGAGTCCACATTGCGGAGAGCCTAAGCTTACGGATAAAGAAACAAACAGTCTGAAGTAAGACAGTCCAGAAGTCTAAAAAGATCAATAAATAAGATTGGTATAGAAATGGGTCGAAGGAAAAAACTGATTAATACAGCGACAGTAGCAACTGTTACAATAATAAAATAAAGAAATTGATGATTTGAATCAATTCTGTAATAATAAAGAATTAGATTTTATCATTATTACTTGTTATTACACACTGTCACGATATGAATTGAATTTGTATATGTTAAGCATATGGAAAAAACGATATTTTATTTGTTATAAACAATGAAGCTATCTTGCATCAGGTTCTATCCCCAGGAACTGGGTCTATACTATCCTACATTAATTATAAATAAAAAATATTCCACAACTATCACACAACGCCACCTAGTCCCAAGAATAAGAATAAGAATAAGAATAATTTATTTGCGTAAAATATAGGTACTACCGGTTGTTACAATTGGTGGTTTAGGCACAAACCATATTTTGCCTGTTTAGGGCATGCAAATTTCTTTACATTATAAAGGGTACACAATGTATTAAGATCATGAGTTTAACATACAATTTTGGCGTTCTTAAGCTAATGTTGACAAGTCTTAAAAAAGTAGGTAGGTACATTCTAATTAAATTCTGTGTTGTAAAAATTCCTGTACACTATAGAAACAATTTTCTATAAACCAGATGCGAAGTTTATTTTTAAAATATTTAAATGGCAATTCTCTAATGTTTTTGGGTAATTTATTAAAATTGTGATGCACATATGATATACATTTTTTTTACTTAAAGTGGTATTACAAAGCTAAGCAGAGCTTGTGTTATGGGTACTAGACAACTGATAAACAACTTACATATTTCTAAATACATACATATTATAGATATGTTACAACCCAGACACAGAACAAATGATCATGCTCATCACACAAACATTTGTCCTGGGTGGGAATCGAACCCACGACCCCCGGCATAACAGTTAGGGTCACTAACCACTAGACCAACAGGCCAGTCCAGGCCAGGCCAGATTATGCTGTGAGGATATACCTTTCCCCCCAAAAAGTAGTACTGTTCCCGAGAAAAACAATAATAACGTTCATAGAATAAAAGATGGCGCCACATGTATTATCCAGCGGGGCTATTGCGTATCTCGTTGTCTGTGTGGTGACCATCAAATAGCTGTCAAAAGGTAAATTTAAAAAAGGGGTAATTTAAAGGTAAATTTCGTATTGGCTTTTGCATTTGCAATGAAACTGAAAAATTGAAATGTTCCCATAAATCAACTATTTAATGCTCTCGAGGCACTCCACTCATCAACTTAGCCTCATATAGGTATCAAGTCATACAAGTTCAGGTTGACAACTGGCTGGTCAGTGATAATCAAGTTAGCCAATAGCCCTGCTGATTGATTGTTAAATTCTAAATTAACACGAGTGACGCCGCAGTCAAAGGGCAAAACGCAGTTTACAATAAAAATTAGAGGTAAATTGAAAATGAAACTATAAAATAAAAATTCAAAAAGTTTAATAAAAGTAGAATATAATAGTTATAGAAACACAAATTGCAGCAGAACAAAAGTATAGTTAGTAAGTAACGCTAATCAATTTAGCAGCAAAGTAACATCAACGTGGAATAAACGACATGCATTCAACTTGTTGAATCTTGCTCGATGTAGACGTTTGATATTCATGCAAAATCTCTTCTTGACATCTGTAATAGCAAATAATAAGAATTACTTTAAAAATGAGTATTAATCTGTGTCATGGGTACGTTTACAAACATAGAAACTAACATATACAAACAGCCAGAACCCGGAACAATTAATTGTAGGTCATACAAATGTCTGTTCCGTGCGAGAATCGGACTCGCGGACACGCAGCGCAGTAGTCCAATCGCTCAGCCACTGCTCCAAGAGTAGAGTAATATTTGAACATAGCCGAAACAAGGACACTACGTGATATCACTATGTGATTTTAGTTGATGGGAAACAGTAACGATTTCCTTATACGTTTTAGGGTGGGTAGGATCCACCTCTTTGTGGTTCAACCCGGGCAATAGTACCACAAGTTAAACCCCTTCTACACGATTCAAAACGAACCGCCGTCATAGGTGAACTTGGTCGCGTCAATACGTCCATAATTATCCTGCTGGAGTCCGGTGGCAAATAGTTTTACTATGTTCCGTTGGTGAACAGGAGTTCCAGTCCCTTCTGGGTGAGTTCACACCATCTTAGGCCTCACGAGTAATGGGTGACTCGCCATCCGATCTAGGATCACGCCCTGCGCCTCTAAGAGCTGCCAAAAATATGAAGGGCTCTAAAGGGTCTAGAAACCAAGCCCAGACAAATTATTATAATCTGGAATATAACTTTGGATATCAGTTATCCCGGTTTTACGTTGAGTCAATTTTCGAGTTATAGATGGAGGATGGTGGATAAGGGAAGTCGCGGCAGCAGCAATTCTGTGAGTATTTAAAAGATATACCTGTAATATTTGAATTTAAAACCAATACGGACGAATCATGAACATTATTCATAGCTGTGTAGAATTTCTCACAATGTACGCTGAGAGTAATTATAAATATCAAAGATTTTAGTGTCCAAAAGCAATTCCAGAATGTTCTGTTCAAGGAAAGTAACTGTAACAAAAAATAACAAGGAAATATTAGACAAATACTATCTTGAAATCATTACCGTCCAATGCTAAGAGGTGGAAAGAAAGGAGCCAGTTTGGAACCCATGTGGGACTTATGAATTATAGTGACCTCGGATCGTAAAGAGCTATTGAAGGACATCATGAAGGTGAGTGATGTATTCGCCATTGATGTTGATGCCGCGTCCGTTCCATTCCAAGAGCTTGAAAACGTCCTCCAACGCGTTCGTGAACAGTTTCGGAGAAATAACGTCTCCCTGTCTCACGCCTTTCTGCAATTGGATTGGTTTCGTGCTCTCTTGCTGAAGTCGGATGGACATAGTGGGCGTTACTATACAAACAATTCAACACTTCGATATACCTATAGTCGATATGACATCGTTGGAGGGACTGCAATACTGCCCAGGTTTCGATTGAATCGAAGGCTTTTTCATAGTTCACAAACGCTAAACATAATAGCCGATTATACTGTCTTCTGTATAATCTGGCGGAGCGTGTTTATGTGGTCTATGGTGCTAAAAACCTTTTCGGAAACCGGCTTGTTCGGGAGGCTGGAAGTCATCAAACCTGCGTTCGACACGGTTCGTAATGACTCTTGAGAACAGCTTGTAAACATGGCTCAGGAGTGAGATTGGCCTGTAGTTCTTCAACAAGGTGTTGTCACCCTTTTTGAAGAAAAGAACAACCACACTTCTGTGCCATGCTTCTGGCGTAGTGCCTTCGAGTATGACGGAATTAAATAACTTCTGGAGGACTAGAAGTACCGGTTTTCCACCCACTCTCAGAAGTTCTGTTGTGATTCCGTCATCGCCCGGCGCCTTGTTATTTTTGAGCTGTTTAAGAGACATTCTAATCTGGTAGAGAACCAGACGAGAACTTTCAAGCTTCACATTGATATTCAATGTGCCTCTGACGATTCGGTGATCGCTACCGGTTTTTACCTTGGCGATCACAGAGACATCACTGAATATTCGCTTCGTGGTCGTCATGATGAAGTCGATCTCATTTTTGGTAGTACCATCGGGGCTCATCCACGTCCACCTCCTGGATGGCCGCTTCTAGAAGTAGGAGGAGTTCATCAAATGAAGCTCTTCCTTTTCCATGAAGTCGATCAGTCGCTGGCCCCTATGGTTTCGCTGCCCATACCCAAATAGCCCCACTCTCAACTCATCGCCATTCCGTGCGCCCACCTTTGCGTTGAAGTCTCCCAAAACAACGGTGAAGTATGTTTCGGAGGTATGTATGGCCTCGGATATCTCCTCATACAATGCCTCTACTTCATCATCAGAATGTGGTTGAGGTCGGCGCATATACCTGTAGTTGTCCAAGTAAAATAGCAAATTATACTTACAGAAAAACCACCTTTTGATGCGAGAAATTTGAGCTCATCGGCAAGTAATTGCACGTTGACGAGATAGTTATAAAATATTCGGACAGTTTGAAAAACGAACTGAAATCATAAATATTTTTAAGCTATAAGTCTCGGCATAATCCTACTAATATTGTAAACTTAAAGTTTATAAGGATGGATGAATGTTTGTTACTCTTTCACGCAAAAACTACTGAACGGAATTGGATGAAATTGTTTACACAGATAGTATATAGTCTGTATTATCACATAGGATAGTTTTTAGTTCCGATTTTATAATTCTGTGGGATAATTATCGAGTTGCAGCGGGTGGAACTGCTGGCAACAGTTGGTAATAATATGTTATGCATTTTTTATAACGTCATCCCCCACACTAGATTTGTCCTGTGGGTGCGTTAACAAACATATAAGCTCATTTAGACAAAGAGTCTGACTCGTAACAACTACTTGTTAGTCATACAAATATTTGTTCTGCGACCGCTCAGCCACCACAGAAGTGGAACTCTCTGCCTGCGTCTGTGTTTCCGAACGTATACAATCTCTTCAAAGTTAGAGTGAACACGCTTCTTCTGGGTAAGCTCGCTCCATCGTCGACCTTTTTTTAGTCATTCCTGAACAAGACTAAGGTCAAGAGCAAAACCATCTCACATAAAAAAAACCAAACCAACCATAACGTTAAATGAAGTCAGTGATCGTGGATACTTACCAACTGTTGAAAAGACACCTTATAGATATCATAACAGTCCAGTATATTAACATAAGCCTGAAACATTATTTTACTATGAATCTCTCCGATATCGTCCATGTTTTTATATTCAAGCGCTTGTATATTCCACAAATCAACTTTGTCTTTCAACAGCTGAATAATTCTGATAGCATACAACAAATATGCATCAATGACCATGAAAGCTACATAACCAAATACGGGCATAAGTTTCAGTGCACTAATATTACTAATTGTAATGAAACAGATTACTAGAAACAAGCCAAAAGTAACCCAGTTACCGATGATGAAAAGTTTAAATTTATTTTCACTATTTAAAAATCTGTGAATTTTTTGAAATTTTAAGATAAATGAAATGTTTTCTTTCGTATTAAAAACATCTCGAAAACAGTTTTTAAGAAACCACAAAGTAAAAAAACTAAAATTGGCAATTCTAGCGATTGTCTTCAAATTAATAAAATTCGTCCAGGAATATGAGGAAAATCTGTGGTAGATGTCAAAACAAAATACTGTTACATAAAATATTGTGCCGCAAATCGATATAAATTTCAAAAAGAGAATGTTTGGAGTTATCAAGTTATTTTAATATGATATTTTGGACAGAAACGAAATCATTTGCATTAAATTCAGAGGCAAAATCATCGACTGCACATCTTTGTCAACTAAATTATTTAAACAAGTCACAGGATGACATTGACTTATCATTTTGATACTTTTTTTAATTTCTTGTATGACTTAAATCTCCGCGACCCGCTTCACAAAGCGAAGGATAAAAATGCAAAAGACGTGATAGAGAGGACAAGGTATATTGAATGAGGAAGCAAAGAATACGAAATAAAAGTGAAGATGGATCAAACTAATAAGGTAAGGTAAGATTGAAGGACAGACTTCATTATTATACAATGACAGTATCAAAACTCCGCCATCTAAATAAAACTAATTGAATTACTGGTTTTTTGGATTGATTTTGAATTAAGAGGAAACACCAAGGGCTAGAGAATTGAAGAATAGGTATTTGTAAAATCTATTGCTGTCGCGCAGTGTAAAGTCCAGGATAGTGTAGTAAAGATTAGTGACCTTATTACTAGGTGCCTTGCTTGTAATTCGGTTGAACTTTATATTTAGTAGCTCATGTTGATCTACTAATTAAAATACATTATTAATCAAATGTGTGACATTGATTAACCGCTGGAAATAAAGAAGATAGTTACAAATATTGTTTGAAACGGGTTCAATAATATTAAAATGGATGGAAGGTTAAAATCTGGAGTGACAAGACTAGATATAGACACATTACAATAATTTTGAAAACTGGCATAAAAATTTAAATGGAATAAGACAAGTCTTGATGTGAACAAATATTAGTGTTAGAAGTCATATAATTAGTAAAAATTGGGAGAGGAAAAAAAGGGATAGATGGTATCGTAATGACCCTTAAGTTACGAGAAAGGATAAAGGGAACACTCGTTACTTGATGACGGTGATCGTACATACAACAGCGCATTTAAAATCATACATTCTGATTTATCTTTGTCAACTCCAAGGGTTCAAAATTCATTAATCAATTTCACCCGCGCAAGAAGCAATCGTACTATTGATTTAATTCATTATAATCAATCAATGCTAGTGGTTAACAGTGAGTTAGATAATTTATTAAATAAATGAAATCAAATTTATTTTTCACTCCTCTTATGCCAAAAACATTATTAAACAATTTAACGAAAAGTTTGAAGAGAAAAATCCAACAATATGAGAAGCATCTCTGAACACCAACCTTCTGCAACTAATGACAAATCAACAGATTTTTCACTTTGGAAAGCAACAAAAAATCTAAAAAGGCCCATTAAGCAAATACCGCCCATCAGAGATAGCGATGGGAAAATGGGTCATAAACAATGACCAAAAAGCTTCAAGGTTTGCTCAGCACTTACAAGAAACTTTTAGGCCAAATGAAAGCTTAATAGAAATACTTGAGACTGACAACGCACCACAAAATCAGAGAATTAAGCTTGAATTGAATTTCTCTCATGACTTCTTTAGGAGTCATCCTAAAGAAGTCATCCTTAGGAGTCATCCTAAAGAAGTCCATGAGAGAAAATTCAAAATAATATTAGCTCGATAAAAATCTCCGGGCTACGATCTCATTACAGGCGAAATTCTTAAACACCTACCTCTCAAAGCTATAGTAAAGCTGACCAAAATAATCAACGTTGCATTTATTTTAAAATATGTACCTGCGCCATGGAAGGTTGCTGAAGTCATTATGATTGCGAAGCCTGGGAAACCACCATACGAGGCATCATCATACAGACCGATTTCTTTGTTGCCCGTGTTATCAAAACTCTTCGAGAAACTATTACCGAAACGGTTAAAACTCATCAATTTGGCTTTAGGGAGAAAACACTCAACAATAGACCAGGTACATAGAATAACAAACATCATTGAAAAAACACTGGAAAATAAAGAAGTCTGCCGCAACGGAATTTTTTATGTCGCGCAAGCTTTTGATAAAAGTTTGGCATAAAGGTCTAATATACAATCTCAGACGCATGCTGCCAAAATTTGCAGAAATATTAGAGTCATATATAACGAATAGAATGTTCAGAATACGGCAAGAAGACGCATATTCCGAACTGAAACCTATAAAAGCTGGGGTACAAGGAAGTGTGTTAGGTCCAATTTTGTACTTGCTATACACTTGTGACATTCCAGAACTGGAAAACAACACCATTGCGACCTTTGCAGACGACACTGCAATTATGGCTACGGGGGCGAGCCACAGAGAAGCAGTAGAAAAAGTCCAACAAGCTGTGAACAAATTTTATGACTGGACACAAAAATGGAAGATCAAACTGAATGAATCAAAATCAATTCACATTGACTTCACAAATAAACATCCAGACTATCACCCAATCTACATAAATGGCATGCAAGGGCCTTATAGAGTAAGAGCCCGTGAACGCCAAACCTACGGTATTTTATAAAAGCTGAAACTTTGTCAGCGGATGCTCCCAACACTGGTAACAACGATGGCCAATTATGGAGTTTGGGTGATGGTGGCTTTGGCAGGTAGACGGTACTAAAGGTGTCAAAAAAAAAAGTTTACTTACGGTATCGTATAAAACCTGATTTTTATATATAATACTTGGGTAATAAGTAGATGATGTTTTCCTCAATAAGCCAGACACTTAACATGGTGGAAAGCCCTTGCCAGACACCCTTAATGTTCACGAAATTATAATTTTACCTACGTTAGTTGAACGCGGTAATCTCAGGAACTACTGGTTGGAATTAAAAAAATCTTTTATGTTGGATAGTCCATTTATCGAGGAAGGCTATAGGCTATATAACATCCACGTCGTCATCAATAGGAGCGGAGCAGCAATCAGAAATGTTTCAAAATCGGGAAAATGTATTCTATTTCGAGAGCTTCCGTTGCGTGCGCTGCATGTTTTGGTAAACTATATGGCGCTAACGTTCAGAAATCTTAGGGCTCAAACACACTGCGAGCCTAGATAATAATGAATGTATGAAATCGCCGCTTGTGGCCACATTGAAGTGACTAGGCGGGGAGCCTAGCGCGGTGGTTACGAGCGACTTTGCGAGCCTAGGCGTTGCTAGGCAACAACCGATACAACGGGCTGGGCGGCAGGTGTATCAACCTTTTCGGTCTTTTAGTAGCGCCATATAGTTACCATAACATGCACTAAAATACTACCGTTGGATGTTTTTCTACATATTTAAATTATTTTTACCGTACTTGAGTAGAAAAATGGTAGAATGATTTGTGAACCTGTAAAAAATAATAATATTAATTTCTTAAAACCAGTTTATAGAGTTTACTAGGCACCACCCGGTTTGCAACACCTGAAGTCGCCGCAACAAAAACAAACGCTTGATCGGCAGTGTGGACGTATCGCGCCCGCCGCAGCGCCCGCCACCGCGCCTGCCACCGCCGACGCGCTAGGCTTCCAGTGTGGATCCACCCGAAGGCGATGAGAATACAGTTGGAATAGAATAGAATAGAATAGAATAGAATAGAATAATTTATTTGCATTCAATGTAGGTAATAAATTGTTACAATTCAAATTGTTTGTTCCTGGTACATTGTGCCGTTTGGCATGCAAAAATTTAAACACATCATAAAATTAAAATTAAAAAAACATGTCATGTAAAAACAAATAATAAAATCTAAATTCAAATAACAATCAATAACAATATTAAACAAAGCAAAAATTAAACATAAATTACACAAAACCAATTCAAAACAAAACCTATCAGAAATTAACAAAAAGGACGAATACCAGACTAAACTAAAATAATAATATTAAAATAACATGTCCATATTTTATTTATCTTCTAAGAAATCTGATACAGAATAATAACATTTTTGTATTAAAAAAGATGTGAGTTGTTTTTTGAAAACACTTAAAGGTTGGTCCTTAATACTGTTTGGTACCTTATTATAGACTATTGGCGCCATACCAAAAACACTTTTTTTCCATAAAGATGTTTTATGGCCACCAGTACATAAGTCATATTTATACTGAGATCTGATTGTTGTACTTCGGTTTCTTGTGTCCTTTAAAGCAGGGAATAAGCTACTATTGCTTTTGACAAAAATAGAAAGCTCTAATATGTAAAGACAGGGAAAAGTTAGAAGATTATTGTTAATGAAATGAGTTTTGCAGCTGTCTGTTACTTTTAAATTAAACATTGCTCTAAGGCAACGTTTTTGGGCTTTAAAAATAGTTTCCCGTTCGCAACAATTGCCCCAAAATATGAGACCAAATCTTAAAATTGACACCACTAAGCCATGGTAAGCAACCAATATAGTTTTGATGTTTACTTTTTTGGAAAGATTATAAAGAACATACGCGGATGAACCTAATTTTTTGCAAATGGCTTCCGCTTGTGGTTTCCATGTAAGTTGGTTATCAATTAAAATTCCCAAAAATTTGGCTGTACTTGCTTTATCAATTGTTTGACCATTATAATTCAAATTTAAATCTTCGGGATGAATACGCTGATAAAAATGCATAACTTGAGTTTTCTGTATATTAATTAATAAATTATTATTATTTAACCAGTTAACTATTGTTTTTAAAACGTTATTTATGTCTATTTCATATTGATTTTATTGACACAATTGATTACTGCTGTGCTGTCATCAGCAAATAATATCATAGGGTTAGGAATTTGACGTGGCAAATCGTTTATGTACAGTAAGAAAAGTAACGGCCCGAGAACGCTCCCCTGCGGTACGCCGAATTTGATAAACCTATAAGAAGATAGATATTTTATTTCTCGTTTAGACTTCATACAAACTCTGGAAATTTCTGTGACTTGCTTACGATTGCTTAGATATGATTTTATTAAATCAAGAGCATTTCCACGGATGCCATAGGCGTTTAGTTTTTCCAAGAGCTTTTTGTGATTAACATAATCAAAAGCTTTTGACATGTCTGTGTATATTGCACAGACTGGTGTTTTAATATCTACGTTTTTCATAATTGAATTTAATAGGTCATATACAGCCATGTTAATGTTTTTGTTCTTTCTAAATCCTTTCTGTTCGTCGCAAAGAATATTAAATTTTGTTAAAAAGTTATACAGTGACTCATAGATCACTTTCTCCACTATTTTTGAAAATATAGGGACAAGAGCGATTGGTCTATAGTTGGCCATATTTTCCTTATCGTTCTTTTTAAAAAGTGGCTTAACTACGACGGTCTTAAGACTTTCAGGAAATATTCCACTGGTTATACTATTATTAATGATATGACATAGGGGAGCAGCTATGATATTAGATACATACTTTATTACTTTTGTTGAGATACCGTCGTAGCCGAAGCTTTTTTTATTTTTTAGGTCTCTAATAATTCTCATTATGTCTTGCGGGACAACTGGTGACATGAATATTGAATGTTCGTTGTATTCTATAGGTATAGATATGTTATCGGTTGCAATTTTAGGTACTTCTGAAATCTGGTCGATGAAGAAATCGTTAAATGACTCGGCTATTTCTTTGGGATCGGATATTAACTTATCATGTTTTTGTATTCGAGTGATGGGCTCACTTTGAGACTTGGTGTTGTTTATAATTTGCCAGGCCGTTTTAGACTTATTTTTAGAGTTGTTCATTAAGTAGTTATTTTGTGCTGACTGGGTCAATTTAATAATTTTTTTTAAATCTTCGCGAGTAAGTAACAAATTTTATTTTATTTTCATCTGTTGGCTTTAAACGCTGTTGCCATAGTAGCTGGCGCTGTCTTTTACTACACGTACGGATACCTTTTGAGATCCATTTAATTTTTTTGTTTGGTTTTATTACTATAGATTTATAGGGGAAGCATAAGTTATAAAGAAGTTGAAATATCTCTAAAAAGTTATCATAAGCTCTATTAGGATCCTCTGTATTGTATACGTTAGAAAATGATAAATTTAGGAGATAATCTCTAAATTTTATGAGGTTTTCTTCGGATATGTCACGCCTGTTGATACGCCAAGATTTTAATTGGCAAATTTTATTTACTTTTATCTTTAGTAACTGAGCCGAGTGATCTGATAAGGCGAAATCAAGTTTTTTTTTTTTTTTTTTTTTACGTGGTAAAATCATCAAATGAGACCCTCTCACCCCGGGCAGGGCGAGAAGTACTGTCAGACTTGTACTGACTAAAATCCACGGTGTTCTTCAGTAGCCCTTTATGTTCCGGGGTCACGGTGATGGTATGAGTCCCGCAACCCCGGCAGGCTTGGCCCTCTGAGAGGGGGCCCCGTCATTTTGCTGACAGCTCTTTGAGGCGCGCGTGGAACACGACGCGCCGTCGACCCGGGCATGGTCCATGGTCGGGCGGCGAGTTTGCCCTTTACTCGCCGCCCGCATGCCCGCGCCTACGGTGGCCGGAGATCGTCTTGCGACGTCCGACGCCGTGGGCGTCCACCACCGCGGGTGGGGCGGAGGGAGGACCTTGTCCTCTCTCTCACCGCGGCCCGCCTCCTCCTTCGCGAGCATGACTGCTTCGCAGAAGGAGGCGACCGCTTCCCACTCCGTCTCGCCCCGCAGCATGGCCGCGACCAGTGCTGGGCGCGAGAGGTCTCCGCCTATCGCCGCCGTGAGGACACGTCGGTGCTCCGCCCAAGAAGTACTTCAATTTACATTTTTGGTTTGTATTGTGGGCAAAATTGTCCAGGCAAGAAGCACTGCTGAGTCTTGTCGGTTGGTTAATAACGAGTTTCAGGTTAAAGCTTAACAGAAAACATTCAAAATCTAGTGTTATTTTATTCTTTTTCAGTGTGTCAATGTTAAAATCTCCACAAACTATTATTTTTCTATCTTTTTTGTTACATAATATTTTAAATATAGCCTCTAATTTTTCATAAAAAGTGTTTAAGTTAGATAGTTTTGGTGGTCTATAGATGCACAAAATAATTACTTTTAATTTTATCAACTCTATAGCACAGCATTCTATAATACCAGATATTGAGTATTTCTGTATATCTGAGAGCACACGATATTCATGACCTTTTTTCACTAAGATACAGGCCCCACCGCGTTTTTTGTTATTTCTTGAATAACACGCCGCCAATTCGTAGTTAGTTACGTTCAATAATTTTTCATGACCGGACATTATAAAGTGCTCAGTTATACATATAATGTCTAAGACTATTTGTTTACTCGTTAATAATTCTTCAATATGGACAGTTAAAGTATCTGATTTATTAAGCAGGCCCGCAATATTTTGATGCAAGATATGTATATGGTCAGAGAAGAAAAAAATTTGAAAGTTCATTAATAGGGACATTATTATCGTCTAATTGTGAATTTGAAGTTATACCGAATTGTGAATTATTTGATAGCAAAAGTTGCAAATTATAGAAAATATTTTTAATTCCACCCTTATTTATTTTTCCAGTGTGTTTTGAAAACATAGTATAGTCACAAACCAGTTTTAAATTAGAGTCCAATATAGTAGCATATTTATATGTGCTTACATCTAGACATAGTTTTTTGTTAAACATCTCTACACGTATGTTGAAAAGTGTAGAGTAAGCACTACAGTTGTAAGTTGGTAAACACAATATTACATTAGTATGCTGTATATTTTGTAATGTGTTTCTTATATCTGAAATTAACTTTACATAATTTTTGGTATTTATGAAGTCTTCTTCACCGATTAAAATTATACAATAGTCATCAGTCGAATAGTCAATTAACTTCTGATGCAAGTTCTTTATGAGGTGCTGAATGCCACAATGTGGCGATAGAAAATGACAGGTGTGATAATTAGGTAAGATTTCTTCAGCGATATTCAATATCTTGTTAGTTTTATTTGCACTGATGATACATAGTCTATTTTTTGGTTTCATGTCACTATTTGTTTTTATGTTACGCCGCATTGTAACATTTAAAGTATTATTATTAACTGAGTTAGGTGGAATAGTGACCGGTTCTACTTCATCTTGCCTTGGAGTAGACGTCTGTAGTATTTTTCTCGGTGTTATAGCTTCAGTCGATGAATTAGTTTTGACCATATCTTTTCCAGCTTTAAAATTGGTGATTGTTACTTTAAGTTGGCTGTTTTCTAAAGCCAAGCAATTAATCTTCTTATGAGCAGTTTCTAGCTGCATGGTCAGATTTTCTATTTTTTGTTTAAGTTCCTGTACTTGAACGGAATTTTCTTCAGCCGATGTGTTTGGAAAGCTATCAGTGCTGTCATCTATATTTGAGCTGTCAGAACTGACTTCGTGACCCGATGACTTTGTTACTGATGGTGTACTGCTCTTCTTCCTCAGCGTAATATTCTCGAAGAAATTCATAATGAAATAGGTAGTAATTTGAAATCAAAATAAATGTTATCCAAAGTAGTGAATATTTTGTTTGTAAGATCCACGTTAGTTCGCAGTCTAAATAACAGATGTCGCTATTGTCAAAGATAAAACGGTGGCAGCCAATTTTAGTATTTTTGCTTCTTAGTTTGATGTGATACCGCTACTCAACAATAGATGGCGCTGTTTTGAATATTTGTATCTATGCAATCGTGTGACTGGTGATGTCTATTTTTTTAAAAAAATGACCGTTTGAATTTTTTCACTTTTTTACCTAAATTGGGTTGGAATTCATAGGATTCAAATAGTGTCAAAAAAACTGTGGCGAAATTATAGTTCACTATACACTGTAATGTTATTATCACTCAGGTGTTGTTGTTTATATTAGGTTTGACACTTATCTTCTCACTGTTTGTTTATGTTCTAGTTTTCACACTTTATTCACACTCAAAGTTGTTGCGAACGTTTTTCTGGCAACTATTGTCCATTTGCACATAAGATAATCACAATTTTGGGCACTTTTAGGATAAATTACTATTTTTAAATGATTTAAGTACGGAGCTAGTTGTTTACAGTAGCAGTGGCGCCACTAGTCTCGTTGGGCAAAGGCAATGCTGATGATGAGTTATAGTTAAGTAAATTTTTACTGTGGGTCCGCACCATCACGGACCGGAAGACATAGGTAGGCCTCCCACTAAGTGGACCGACGACATCGTGAGAGTCGCGGGCAACCGATGGATGCAAGTGGCGAATTGTCTTTCGACGTGGCGGACTAAGGGGGAGGCCTATGTTCAGCAGTGGAAGTCTTCCGGCTGATGATGATGATGATGATGAACATCAATAATTATGAATTCATAAAATATACAGTAATTCAATTAGTTACATTATGTGGAAAAGCCTTGATACTGTTATTGTATTATAAATCGGTTTTATCTGTCAACCATATCCATATTTAATTAATTTGATCCGACTAGACAGTGGACACTTCGCTTCTTCTTTTTATTTACTTTAGGTATGAGGCATTGGCGTCTGTCTTGGCTTTGTGAAGCTCCTAGTGAATTTTAAGTTCAGCTTGTAAAATAATATAAAAAGAATGATCACAATTAAAAAACGTGAATGTCGTATGAAAATTTATTTAAATAATGTTGTTAACAAAGATGTGCAGTCAAAGCTTTTGCCTTTAGATCTGATGCAAATGGTGTCATTCTGTCAAAAATATCGCATTAAAAATAACTTAATAACTTCAAACAATCGTTTTTCGAAGTTTATGTCATTTTTTTGGCACACTATTAATTTTAGCAATATTTTGCTGTAACGTTTTTTACAGCCATTCATTATATACTTCGATAAACTTTTTTGATTGGAAGATAGCCGTTAGAGTTATCAATTTTTTCCGGCTTCACTTTTTGGTTTATTAATAATTGTTTTCTTAAAGTTTTTTATACGAAAGAAAATATTTCCTTTGTCTTAAAATTACAAAAAATCCACGGATTTTTAAATTGTGAAAAAGAGATTAAATTTTGCATCATCGGCAACTGGTTTGCGGTTGTCTTGTTTTTAATAATGTCTGCCACCTCAATAATTTATCTTATTGCAATGCAAATGCCTGTATATGTTATATTTGGCTATTATATTTTCATGATCATTGATGCATATTTCATTTATGCTATCCGAATTATTCGACTGTTGAAAGACAAACTTGTTCTATGGAATTTTCAAGCTCTCCAATTTCAAATTGCAACGGATGAAAACAGAAATATAATTGGTAAAAGATTGCTTGAAGCCTACGTTTAATATTTTGGACTGCTACGATATCTACACGGTTTCTAATCAACAACTTGTAAGTATACGGTACCAGACGTATTTTATTGATCTGAGTGTTAATAATCCAAATCTATATAATAGGCCACATCGCTCGTAGAACTGACAACCGATGGGGAAGAAGGTTCTCGAGTGGCGACCACGGACCGGAAAACGCAGCGTTGGTAGGCCTCACACTAGGTGGACCGACGACATCGTGAGAGTCGTGGGCAACGATGCAAGTGGCGAATTGTCGTTTGGCGTTGGGGTCTAAGGTCCGTGGAGGCCTATGTTCAGCAGTAGACGTCTTCCGGCTGATGATGATGATTCAAAATATTTTAGACACTTTGACAAACGGACTATTATTGCTACGATTTCTTCACGTATTGATAGTATCTAAATTGAGATTTCGGATGTCTAATGCCTCCAAATTCAGCTCGACCGTCATCCGTTTTCAACGGCTAAAGCCCGCTGTACACATTCTGCCAATGCATCGGACCAGTGTATTGGGCCAGCGTGTACAGACCTACTTGGCGGTGTTATGTTGGTAGCTGGCGGCAATATTGGCCGGCCAACCGAATGTTGTCGGTTTCTCGTGCACCAATCAAAGAATTTTGTTGTGCTTCGCAGACAGTGTTCGCACTTTGGCTCAATTGTAAACATCGACATTTGGAATTCATTATTTTTGCCCAACATGCTGGCCTAATGCATTGGCCCAATATGTACCAGCGACCCTAAGACGCATAGATACTTGTGTCAAGTACAATTTTGATTTCAGGCTGTATTCCAAGCTGTACGATTATTTTTTAACTATCTCGTTAACCTTCATTTCTTCGTGACTGAGATAAAAATTTACATGTCAGATAGCCGCTGTTGTGTAAGTATAATTTAATTTACTCAAAACTTGTTTATATTGCTGCATTGTTTTGTCGTTTCTCCTGCTTAAATATTTTCGTTCATAAATTCGAGATGTATTCATATTTCTTTATTTGAAAAGTGTTACCCCAACCTTTCTACGGAATCGTAGGTGTGTTTGCAAATATTTGTACTCATTTAAACTGTATCAAGTCGTACAGCCTTGTGAACGTACAAAAACTGTTCAGCGTAGCTGTAATTTGTTTTTCGCAGGATGTTAGGATCTACGTCAAAACATTATGGACTTGCTTTTGGATACTAAAATCCTTGATATTACTAATTATTCTCAGCGTCCATTCAGAGAATTTTTACACAGCCATGAATGATGTTCAAGATTCATGCACGTTACTTTTAAATTCAAGGTGTTCAGGTAAGATCTGTATATTATGATTCTTTTTTAAAATCAAACACCAATGCTAACTTCGAAACAGGAAATATAAATTTCGATTATGAGTCTGCAAAACTAAAATTATATTGGACTGGGCATATTTTGTGGTAGCGTCACAAAGTGGTTATTGAAAAACCAGGCGCTGTTGCCTCTAACAATGATTGAGCTGGTAAGGGATGCCAAACATAAAGTAAATGTATGTATGTTGCGGTAAATACTGAATCAGGGACATTAAAATATATCAATAAAGATGTAAAGAGACACACGTCTTTGTTTAAACATTAATGCTAATATTTAAACTAAAAATTCGAAATCTAAATAAAAGCATTTATTTCAAGTAGACGAGTCACAGGCACTTTTGAAATACCACAAAATTTTGGTGCTACAGTCCCAGTATATTAGCTTGTACCAAGACATAAAAAAGTCAAAGTACCGTACATGGCCATTCCAAGGAGTAGATTAAAAACTGGTAAGACTCATTATCCTTTGCTATCATTACAGATGTCAAGAAGAGATTTTTGCATGAATGTAAAGCGTCTACATCGAGTGAGATTCAACAAGCTGAATGCATGTCGTTTGTTCTACGTTGATGTTACTTTACCGCTAAAATTGACAGCATTACTTGCTAACTATACTTTTGTTTTATTACAGTTTACGATTCTGTAATTAAATTATCCTCTATCTATATTTAAGAAATTGAATTTAAGTATCGTTTCATTTTAATTTTAAATAAGTAGGTAGGTAGTGTTTTTTTTTGCGGTGATTTCATGTTTGATTTTTCTGCACTCGCCGCTGTTACCGCGCTAGGCTCACAGTGTGTTTTTACTTTATGCTAAGGCCTCAGAGCACTTGTATGTGAGTTTGAAATCTCGGGCAAGCTGCAATAGCGGCGGTAAGAACCCTCTTTGAGGAGTGGCTGGATAGGCGTCACGGATCCTAACCTTCCGCGTGACGCAGGTCCTCACCCGGACACTGATGTTTCGGAAGGTACCTGTGTCTAATGAGGAAGGAAGAAACGCCTGGGTGTCACCACTGCGAAGATCGCCCGGAGGACACAGTCGAGCATATGGTGCAGGATTGCCTTGCTTGGGCGGTGCAACGATGTGTCCTCACGGCGGCGATAGGCCGAGACCTCTCGCGCTCGGCATTAGTCGCGGCCATGCTGCGGGGCATGACGGAGTGGGAAACGGTCGCCTCCTTCTGCGAAGCAGAAATGCTCGCAAAGGAGGAGGCGCGCCGTGCGAGAGATAGGACAATGTCCCCCCTCCGCCCCACCCGCGGTGGTGGACGCCCACGGCGTCGGACGTCGCAGGACGATCTCAGCGCGGGCATGCGAGCGGCGAGTAAAGGGCAACTCGCCGTCCGACCATGGACCATGCCCGGGTCGACGGCGCGTCGTGTTCCACGCGCGCCTCAAAGAGCGTCTGCATAATGACGAGGCCCCCTCTGAGAGGGATAAAGCCTACCGGGGTCGCGGGACTTATACCATCACCGTGACCCCGGAACATAAAGGGCTATTGAAGGACCCCGTGGATTTTAGTCAGTACAAGTCTGACAGTAGGGGTGGGAGGACTCATCTGATGATTTTACCACGTAAAAGAAATGTGAGTTTAAAGGCTGTATTCACAAGAATCGTATTGTCTTCATTATAGACCGCGTGGGTGACACTGGCGGCTTAGCAACAGAGTAGCACTCGCTGAACGGCATTACACACAAGCCATCAAGTCCTTTTTTTCGAAATGCTTTAAACGACGTTAATGAAACTTGAAGTTTGCGGCCTTTTAAGATTAGCAATGTATGTACTATCCCTGTGTCATCATAAAATCTGCGTGATAATCCCCGATGCGATACATGAATCTATAACGATGTTCATTCAACTAGAAACACCGAGATCAACGAGATCGACTGTGAATTCTGTTTTCATTATACATTTTTGTTGACAATTGGTTTTCTTTTTTTGATACCCTTACAAGAAGTAACAAAGGAACAATTATCGTAATTGAATCGATAGCTTTTAAATTACGGCCGGAAAGATAGGTAAGCATCTATTTCAATAGCCAACAACCCCTATCCGGCAAGAACCTTCCGTCAATGCGATAGTGAAAGTAATAATGTAATGTTATTACACAAATATTAAAATTTTAACTGCTTCGTTCGTACAGTGTGTAGACTTGAGTTCAATTTGTAATCATCTTAAGTTAATAATTTTACATTTGCTGAGAAGCAATTCACTCAAAATGGAGACACTGAGCAGCAACTTTGATAACGAAGTTAGAATAAGTGTTAATAATAAATTGAATAACATGGTCGATAAAGAAATTCAACGTTTCTTTCTGCCTCTTAACTCGATGCAGTTTGTACTACTCAGTCCCAAACATCACATCAAAAACAATTTCATAAATCCAAATAATGGTTTTAACAACTTCATATTGATATGTGGTGCGGCATTATTTTTAACTACGTATTTCTATCGCATTTTGGAAATATTACTAGATGACAATTTCAGACGATACAGTACGGTAAACTTCTTGATGTTTGCATCTATTTTTGAATTTATTTACAAGTGTTTGGGATTCATAATGAACGCGATAACTAACTTCATTCATTCGAAGAAAAGTGTTTTATTTGTTCTGTATTTTCAAGAAGTGTACAGATTTTTGAGGAATGACCCTGGTTTTAAACGCTCCATTATTAGAAATTGGATTATTGTCGTTTTACTTTTTACGTACTACACCTCGATAGCAGTCCATGATAACTTCTATTTCTTCAATCCTCCGTGGAATGTCACGTTATACAAATTTATTATGATCATGCTAGATTCAAATCTGATTTATGCACTAAGTTTAGTTTCGTCCCTAACTGATAAAGTTAAGCTGTGGAATATTAAGTTATTACTGGTACAGAAGAATGCATGTAGTAAGCAACAAATAGCAAGAATGTTTCACACTTATGATCAAATATTAAAGTGTTACCAGATTTTTGTAACACTCTTTCAGCTGCCAGTAAGTACAACTACTGATTTTGTAATTTGGAATACTTTTTGTAGAAGACAGCATACAGTCGGGAAATGTAGCATCAATTGCCTCGTATGCTATTAATTTTTGAGACCTGTATTTGCTACGTATACCTATCATTCGACTGATTCAACGTACTTTTCAATCACAACCGACTAGCCCTAATATTTAGTTGACTATCGCAGATTTTTCTGCCTGAATTTAGTATTGGGTGAGTTTAGCCGATACAAAATCTTGACAGCACTAAAAGAAAAATGGCGATTGCCGAGTAGCATAGGCTGAGTCGGCAAGAGCTACTTGACCCGCGTCTGAACTCAGCATGGTTTTCAGCCGATAATTTAGCCAGCATAGCTGAATGCTGTTCAGCATTTTCGATTTCTAGCCAGATTTTGTGTCGGCTAAACGCACTCATTGTTTTATGCCTCTTCGCTAACAAGACCGGCGGCGACGGTCTTGTCTTTCATTGGTCTATATTAAATATCAACTGAGCTGGACTAAAGAGAGCTTCTATTTTTTTAACTGCAATCAAAAATATTGAAGTGGTGGTCAAACAGGAATGTCCAAGAAACTACCAAGAATACAATTCAGAGTAATTTTCTATAATGGAATATTGAATGTAATTTTACTGAAGTAAAAGTTTGTTTTGTTGGAAGCTTTCAATAATTATAAAATATTAATTAATGTTGTTTTACGAGTAATTTTCCTAAAAAGAAATTACATCATTAATCTTGTAGCTACAAATATTTGTGTAGTTTGCTACTGCGCTCAGCTACTATGAGGCTTTTTGCGTGTATATTTAATAAGAACAACGTTGTTGATAAAAGTCGAAACGCGTATATTTTTAACCCCCGACGGAAAAAGAGGGGTGTTATAAGTTTGACGTGTCTGTCTGTCTGTCTGTCGGTCTGTCTGTCTGTCTGTCTGTCTGTCTGTGGCATCATAGAGCCCGAACGAATGAAGCGATTTCAATTTAGTTTTTTTTTGTATAAAAGGTGACTTATCTGCGAGTGTTCTTAGACATGTTTGATGAAAATCGGTTGAGCCGTTTAGAAGTTGTGGGGGTGAAAGTGAGGAAAGGAAACCGAGGGTCTGCAAATATACTCGAGTTGGGTATCAAATGAAAGCGTATTGAAAGGGAATATTGATGACTTCGTCGGGAGTACTCTTAGCAACATAAAATGATATAAGTTTGTACCTATAAAAAGTGTAAAATAAAAAATAAATTAAAAATTTAATAAACCCCCGAAACAGGAGATGATAAATAATTTGGAGCAGTTCCTCAACGCGACGTATTTTTGTTATTTTTTACTTTTTATTCAAAACGGTACAGAGCAGTCGAGTAAGAGGCTGTGTGGGACAATATATTTTTATTGGTTGTCGAGGTATCACGCAATAGCGCTGCGCTCCGATTGGCGCACGATTGCGCGATCATATGAGTACGTTACGGCCTTAACACAAATCTTTTTCTAAATTATGGTTACATGGTGCCAGTAATTTTCAAAATTCTATTATTTACAGATACTGTATAATACTATAGAATCCTTCTGCACAAGTTTGATAGATATTAAAATTGTGATTGACTACAGCAAAATTGAATTTGAAGCCAAGAGGGTAAGCTTTGAAGTTCTTGAGAAATAACCCTCGAAATGACACATAGATTCATTTACATACTTGTCTTATTTCTTCTTTATAGCAAGAAGATGCGTCCCTAGCGTTTTTACTAGTTTACTGGGTGTTGAAATTTTACGTCATACAAATCTCTCTCAGTTTAAAGCTGGAGACATTCTATGATGCTGTCAAGCGTGCACAAGATTCATGTGAATATGTTTTGGCATCAAACTGTTCAGGTGAATATATTTCGTAATCATTTGTACATCATCCCACATCACACTGCAAGTTACAATTTAACGTTTCCAAACGTCTTGCATAATGCGCACAGCGAAGGATTGGAACTTTCTATCTGCGTCTGTGTTTCCGAACGCATACAACCCTAAACTCTTCAAAACAGTGAACAGGCTTCTTCTGGATAAACTCGCTTTATCGATGACTTTGTGTTTGTCATTTCTCAGCTAGACTTGACCATCAAGACCAAACCCGTCTCATCCTACTAATATTATAAACGTGAAAGTTTGTATGTATGGATGTATGCATGTTTGTTACTCTTTCACGCAAAAACTAATGAACGGATTTGGCTGAAATTTGGTACACAGATAGTTTATAACCTGGATTAACACTTAGGATAGTTTTTATGCCGATTTTATGTTCCCCTGGGATAATATTGGAGTTGTAGCGGGTGAAGCCGTTGGCAACAGCTAGTATCTCATAATTTAAAAATGTCTTCTGTTCTTGTTGCATGTTTCCTTTTTCTACGTTCCTCTACTTATCATAATCTCAATATCTAATCCCCTCCTTTCAAGCACTATCATCCTTCACAAAACCAATTAATATTTTCTTCGCTCTTGTAAATCTATCCAGATAAATACTTTTCTCAACATTTTTCTTTTTCTTCCTTAACATCATCATCTCTAACATGATAACTTTAACCAAATTTATTTGTTTACACAGATGATCAAAAGAGGTTATGTAAAAATGTTATGCGCCTGCATCGTGCATCATTCAACAAGATGAGTGCTTGTGGCTTGTTCTTCATAGATACTTGTCATCTGTTGCGTCTGTTTTCACTTATAACTCACTATACTGTTGTACTATTGCAGTTTGCTTTACTATAAACTTTAACACTATTATTATTAGTTTTTGTTGTTATTTATTTTCTATAGTTTCTCTGTAAGTGATTTTGTAAATTGTAACGAAACTAATTTTGTTACTTATTTAAGGAATCACCAATATGACGAAAAAGAAAGGAATTGGAACTGGTTCAGTCAATTCAAGTACGCTTACGATTTGACAATATTCTTGCCAATGTCTATGTTTGGATGGAGCAATGTTACGTAACGCTTATGTAAATGTCTGTGAATTGGTCTATAAGCAACTCTTGCCGAGATTTATCTGTGGATAAGTCTTTTGTGTCAAAGTCGAAATCAAAGAATAAATTATGCGACTTAATTAAAATTGATCTGTTATTATTGTCCCACTGCTGGGAATAGCTCTTTCCAATCACCTTTCTTTTACCCTTGTTCAGTTTTCTCCGTTGATCTGTTTTTTGATAACCAGGAATTCAATTATGTTTTGACTTTATACTGTATACTTACAGGCAGCCGTCTAATATACGGTGAGACCGTCAAACTATCTAGAAAACACCTTGTTCTCGACTAATATCAACAAGACATAGAACAGACTTAATTTTAGAACCTTGACTATAATTAATAACCTTTCTATTATGATTTAGATCACAATAACACAAAGGGTTATTGATTTTATAATCCAATACTATCTGTACAAAATAAAACTTTTCATTCCATACGAACTCATTCTTTTAGTACAAACGTTATGAGGCTTAAAGATTTCTACAAAAAAGTATTCAACAAGAAGAAAATTTGTCCGATCGATAACCATAAAGATGTAGAAATTCCAATTCATCGTCAATTAAATGAAGAAGTGCAGTCTATATTTTTTCCTTTGAACCTTATGCAAACTATTATATTCTCATCCAAATATTCGATCAAAGGTGACATTGTGAGACCAAATGGTCCCAGAACAAAATTAATATCATTATGTTGGACAATCATATGCGTTATTCAATTTTTAACTCGGTCAACTATCACCAGGGGGCTTTATACAAATGCAATGTATTTCGACTTTGTCTTTTTCTTGAATTCCATCTTTTATTCTACTCTTTTCATCATCAGTTTTATTCTCAATATTGTCAACGCTAAATCAATATAGCACTATTATTTGGCATTCAGAAGTGTTTTAAACTCTTTAATAGTTCGGAATTCATCAGTAGCATTGTGATATGGAACTGGACTTCAGTTATTCTGATTATCATTATCTACTTAGTACATACAATCACTGATTTTTTCCTTGAGTCACCTTGGATTATGATTTTTTGTAATTTGCTTTTATTTTGCTTTGACGCAAATATGATTTATGCAATTAGAGTCATAAGGTGCCTAGAAATTTATGTAAGTGAAAAAGATTTTTTCAAACCTGAGATAGACTGCATTTGGAAGTTTCACGCTTACCAGACGATTCTGGAATGTTACAATGTTTTCAAAATATCATTTCAGCCTTTGGTAAGTATCATCATTAACTTTGTTTTAAAAATTAACCACGTTAGTAAGTTCATTGGACTTTTTAAATGTTGGACTGCTTTCAATTCGATATATCGTACGAGATAAGTATTATTAATTGAGTTCAGAACTAACCATTAACGAGTACTTAATTCTAGTGATTGTTATCGTTGAAATGTATAAAATTATTTGGGCCATTGCTTTTGAATTGCCCTTCATTAGATATGCATATAACACTATTCATTTTTTCATGCCTTCTTCTATATTGTATAAGTGGCCTTCTTATGACTCAAGCGTTTCTGTAATGGGTCTCAAAGAAGTCTACAATAAATTATTCAAGAAGGAATCGAATGATCGAATTAAAGTTTTTCTTTATCAAGAAGTTGACAAAGATGTGCAGTCTATGTTTTCTCCCTTAAATTTGATGCAACACATTAATTTCTTTTCCAAATATTTGATAAAAAATGACTTTGTAACCCCAAATAAACCCAAAACTATTTTATTGTCATTATTTTGGATAATATTGCGAATTATTCCGTTTTCAACTCGGTCTTTAATTAGATTACGTTTTCAGAGGCGTAATATTTTTTTGCTAAGCCTCTGTTTCTGGGACATTATTTTCTACAATATTTCTTTCATGAGTATTTTTATTCTTAACATTGTCCATGCGAAATACAATATAGCAATTGTTCTTGCAATTCAAAATCTTCATAGGCTGCTCAATGACACGGACATCATCAAAGATATAGCCAAGTGGAACTGGATCGCAGTTATTCTGATTTTATTGTTTAATTTAGTATGTTCAATAATCAACTTAAACTTTGAGACCCCATGGTTCATGATTATTTGTAATCTTTTTCTACTCTGTTTTGATGCAAATATAATATACGCAATCAGACTCATTTGCTGCCTAGAAAGTTATGTTGTTTCATGTTTTAACCAAGTTTTCAAATCACATGATTGTGGGAATAAACGCATTTGCAAGTTTGATGCTTATAGCAAAATATTGGAATGTTATAATATCTTCAAAATTACGTATGAGCCTTTCGTAAGTTTCTTTTTGTGTTTTGAAGTCTAGTTCTAGATTTTGTTACTAAAATCTGTTACGGAATCACTTATCTTTTCTTTTTTATAAATGTCGACATTTATAAAAAAGAGAAGATTGAGAAGAAAACTTATAAGACGTTCAATTTTCAGGTATTAATTCACACCCTAGAGACTTGTGTCCACGCACTTATTGATGTTCAATTTGTCATTATGATAGCAAGCAATGAGTCAGTAAGTATTAAATTTTCATATTATTATTAAAGTACTAAAAATTTAATTCTATTTTTTTTTTTTTAAATCTATATAATCAATCAAAATCAAAGCATTTATTTTAAGTAGGTCAGTTACAGGCACTTTTGAATTGCCAAAGATCAAGAAAATAATAATTAAACACTATAAATGTATGGTGGTACAGTCCCATTTACTACCATAAAATCATCAAATCATATGTCTGAATCGAGAAGATGTGTTTTTGGAACTGGGATTACACACTGGAAAAACTTGTCCCTGTTCGGGCGCCAATTGCCAAATAGCGCCCAAACAGAGCCAAAAATCTTGACCCTTGAAGTTCTATACTTTAAGTTTTTCGTTATCGTCACTAATTCAATATTAATATAATGAACTCTCTTCCATTTCAGTATATTCCACTGGTGTTGCTTCTCAATCTTCAGTATATCTTAAAGAATCTGTATTTGCAAACACTGTTCAGTTGGCGTTGTGAGATGTTCTACTCAGCTCTGGATTTATTTCGAGACTCCTGTACACTCACTTTGAGTTCAAACTGTTCAGGTACAATCACAAATAACCTCCTCTAGATTCAGCATAGAAGGTAACTTACTGCCATGTGGCGAGTACCTATACGTTGTTCTAAGCGGAATCCAGAAGAGATTATCTGGAGATACAACTGATTCACAATAATTTTCTTTTCCTTGCCCAGGTCTATGATTGCCATAGTTTAATTTGAATAGATGATCTCTTACTCAAATAATAAAAACTGCAGTAGCAAAAATGAATTTAAATTTTATGAATAAATCACTATTAATTGTTAAATTCACAGAGGAGGAGAGGAAAATATGCAGAAATATTCAACGTTTACATGAAGCAAATTTCAGAAAGGTTGAATTGTGCGGCCTGGGTTTCGTCGATTCGACACTGCCTCTAAGTTTGCTGGGGCTCCTCACCAACTACATTATTGTCCTCTTGCAGTTTGCCTTCTTGAAACCTTAGACATACCACCGCGAACTCTTCTAGCTATTTAGAATACTTCACAAAGGGATAAGAAGTAACCAATGTGTTTATATAAGTTAACTATTTCTAGGTTATAAACTAGGTATTTAATTAATTACCAATTTCATCCAAATCCATTCGGAACTTTGTGAGCATCTATCCATAAATCCTCATGAATTTTCTCATTTAGAAATAGTGGTAAGAAGTAAGATGTAATAGAAAAGGCCTTCAGTTGGTCAGAAGAGAATGGTGTTTCTATTTCTCCCTATTCCTCGCCACTTACACCCATTGGCCATCCTCTGTATGTCTTGTCCTTTTCGATATTGTGACTTTTCTTAATAGAAAGGCAACGGCAAAGGAATAGATAGGGGAACTGTGTATAAGACAGGGACGTAAGGTATGATTGAAAATCACACATTGCAAACTCAACACAACACTTACGTAGCGCAAGCGCCAACACATCGCCACTTTTTAATGGCCGCTTGCAAATGACGTCCTGGGGGACATCACTCACTGGAACAAGCCTGGTTTTAAGACGTTGTAATACGCCCCTGATGGCGTTTGCGCTACGTTAGTGTTGTGTTAAGTACGCCTAAATAGTATATCCCCATTATTATACCCTAATCACTATTATTGGAATAGGTGACTTTGGTTCTATCTGTTTCTATGAGTTTGTCGTTTTTATTTCAGTTTCTCCGCTGTCATTATTATTGACTTTTATTATAATTCATAGGTATCTATCGTAATATTGATAACACTGACCTCTGTGGAACATTGACACAAACACTAATACTATTCATCCTGAACAGGCATTGACTGAGTCATTTTAGACATCCTCGATCCGAATAAGATACCTGTTCCATACAAAACACAATTTAAATATTTAAGGTCACCAGCACTTCATCCTTCCATAATATAATAATAATAATAATAATATTTCACAACTATCACACAACGCCATCTAGTCCTAAGCTAAGCAGAGTTTGTGTTATGGGTACTAGATAACTAATAAACATACTTAAATTTCTAAATACATACATAATATAGATAAATTACACCCAGACATAGAACAAATGATTATGCTCATCACACAAACATTTGTCCTGGGAATCGAACCCACAACCCCCGGCATAGCAGTCAGGGTCACTAACCACTAGACCAACAGGCCAGTCAAACCTACCTCAATCTCAGAAATAAAATTAAACCACCTACAAATTGCTTTAATTTATAATTACTTTTTAAGAAATAGCAAATTGTAACAACACAATCGTGTAGCTTGCAAAGTTTTCCATTAGACTCAATTGTAACCGAACATCAACGTAGAACAGACCACAGAGACGTATCTTGCTGAATGATGCTCGATGTAGGCGCAGTACGTTCTTGCAGAGTTTTCTCTCCTCGTCTAGAAGTGGGGAAAAGTTGACATTACTTTAACTATACGAAACAGCAACAAAACAACTTTTTCTTGTATTGTCTTGAACAGTGCGTCGAAAATAGCAGCTCAGCAATATTATAGACGAACAGTGTATAAGACGGGGATGCAAAGTATAATGGGGGGACACATACTTAAGGCTTATTTAAGACAACATTTACGTAGTGCAAGCGCCATCAGGACGTCATTTGCAAGCGGTCATTAAGAAATAGCGTACTGTTGGCGCTTGCGCTACGTTAGTATTGTGTTTAGTTTGCTCGCACTGTTCCCTTATTCGTGTATTTCTACGAATGTCATCAGTATTTTTGTTATATTTGGAAATAGCACAAGCAAAATTGCATGCCATACTGAACATAGACTTATAGCATGGACTGAATCTTTCTTCGTCAATTTTCGAATAAAATTACCTGATCGATTTGACTGTAAAATGAGTGAACAAGTATCTTGAACATTTTGAATAGCAATGTAGAATTTCTCGCATTGCACACTGTACATTGCTAGTCCAGTTAAATCTTTTAGTATCCAAAAGTATATAGAAAGTGATGCCACAGATGCTGCATTCTGTAAATTAAGCAACGAAATATAAGTAGAAGCAACGAAATTTAAAGAAGACAGTCTAGCATATAACAAAAACCTGCAACATCAGAGATAATGTCTATGCGTTTCCAACCTTTTGTTTGAAAATTTACAAATTGAAGTAGAACTGACAACCGATGGGGAAGAAAAGTTTACGAGTGGCGACCACGGACCAGAAGACGCAGCGTAGGTAGGCCTCCCGCTAGGTGAACCGACGACATCGTGGGGGTCGCGGGCAACCGATGGATGAAAGTGGCAAATTGTCGTTAGGCGTGGCAGTCTAAGGGGGCTGATTGTTCCTACTACTAGGAACAATCGGCAAGGAACGCAGGCCGGCGACTCGCTGTCCGACCATGGACCATGCCCGAGTCTACGGACGGCGCGTTGTGTTCCACGCACGTTTCAAAGAGTGTTAGCATAATTGAGGAGGCCAAAGCCTGACGGAGTCACGGGACTTACAAAAATACCATGATCCTGGAACGTACAGGGCTTTTTAAGGACATCGTGGATTTTAGTTAGTATGAGTCTGACAGTCCCTCCCGCTCTGGCGCTCTCATTGGTTGAGTGTTAGGACCTTGGAGCGGGCCAATGAGAGTGCCAAACGCGGTTGGTATCGATGATCGAGTATCGTAATGACAACTCATGGTATGGGTACAGGTCGGTCTCGGCAGCTCATTGTCAGAAGCGTATCTTTAAAATAATGAAACTTACAGATTCCTCAATCACGTTGCCCCTTTTTAATATTTCAATTGTCACTTGGATATACAGCAGAGCATGAATTAAAGTTTCCACGATATAATAAAGTATCTGAAAACATTGACAAGGGTTTTTGAAGACATTTTCGTTCAAAAAGCCAGTAAATAAAACAGTATATTTACATTAATACTCACGTATTGCTGAGAGCATGATTGTTGGATATCATAACACTGTAATATATCAACGTAAGCCTGAAACATGCGTTTAATATAATTTCCTCTGTACATGTCTTTTCTTCGACTTTTTAATGCTTGAAAATTCCACAAATTGACTTTATATTCCAAAAGTTTCAAAAGTCTAATGGCATAAATTACATTCATATCGAAACACGTAAAAATATATAAAATAAGAAAATTATAGAAGGGTATGGATGCATAAAGATAGATAATAACGTTAATTGGTACAAAAACAACGATGTAAGTACAAATATAAACGACTACGGTAATCCAATTCCAAATTACAGAGTTCCTAGTATCTTTTTCACTGTTGAGGAATAAATGCACTTTTTGAAAAGTTCTAACGAAGTTAATGCATTTTCTGGTTTGAGTAATCCCGGCGACTAAATTCATGAGGAATCCAGAACTATAGAAAACGCAGTCAAAATAAGCGATGAAGTATGTAAACTGAGTATTTCCCATAAAATTTTCAAAAAAGTACATCATGAAGTTACGATACAGGAACAAAAACATAAAAAATAGTGTGGCCATCATTGAAAAAAAATTGGAGATGAAACTGTTTGGAGTTATGAAACCGTTTTTGATGCGGTATTTTGGGCAAAACGTCATGTACTGCATCAGATTTAAAGGAAATATAACTGATTGCACATCTTCGTCCAACATATTGTCTAAAGCCAAATTCACTGGATAACTTCAAGGATTTTCTTTCTATTTTAACAAAACATTAACAGTTGTTACTTTTAATAGCAATGATGTTGTTATGGTGAAAGCATAATGGCATGCCTACGTGTAGATACTTTAGATAAAATCGACACGCAATTACTTTAATAAATGTTAGTCTTTATGAACTACCTGAACAGTGTTTTTTTTTGTAATTAAATGCGTTCTGACCTTGCCAGACCTATTGATTGGACCACCTGCCTGCTAATTCTTACTTCTTTCTGCCAAGTATAGAATTTTGAATTCGATTCCCGATTCAATATTCCGTCGATTTTTGGCCATCGTAGGCGTGGGCATACGGTTCATCGACCATGCCCGGATTGACGGATCATCGTGTTACACGCGCGCCTTTAAGATTTGTCATCAAGGATGGGCGACCACCTTATTAGAAAACCGTGCCCACAGAACGTAAAGGGCTATTGCAGGATAACCGTTGATTTTAGTTAGTACAAATTTGACCTTCCTGTCCTGAATCATCCTGGGTGGGAGGACTCATTGATGGTTTTACCACAATAAAAATAGTTCGATTATTAGTCAGTTATAGTCTCAGAATTCCTTCCATCCCACTCAGGTCGGGAGACTCATAAATAATGATTTTACCAATACGGAAATGAAGGTTCGGACAATTACTTAAATGATTGCAATAACATTACCATCGATGGTCGTGTTTACATTATAATTCCATAATAACGCTAGTCTTCAAACAATGTACGGAAGACGTTAAAAGTACAAAAACATGTCTGACAACCTAAATATCGTTCCAATTTCACGCCAAGCGTCACTTCAAAATCATTTAGACAAAGAAATCCAACTAATAAGTTATTCATTCAACTTTTTCCTCCATCCTTTTTTCGCATTAAAATATAAAATACGAAACAACAAAATTTTTCCAAACGGGAGACTTTACAATTTGATCGCGTTTTGTTTCATGCTAGTGAAGAATGGCTTGTGTCTTTGTCAGATATTCACTTCACAAATAAAGCATAAGAGTAAACACGAAACAAGTATAGAAAAAGATATCTTGGAACTATGCGACATTTTGTATGACATCACCTTTATGATTGGATTCACAATGATGTTTATCCTGAACGTAGTTCATAAGAACAACAACGTTTCCATGATTTTGAAGATCCAAACTATACATAGGAATATTGGTTTAAAAAATGGCTATTGCAGTTTCATAATTTGGAATTGGTTCGCAATAGGAACTGCTATTTTAATTAATATGTTTATCAATGTTTTGTACTATGAGACTTTTGATTATGTTTGCGTCAATGATCTAATACTTGACGCCTTAAATGATATTTTTATCATGGCTTCAGATATAAATGTAGTAATAGCAACACGGATCATAATACTGTTAAGAAAATATCTCGATGAATGGATTGGAAATATCCAAAAGATGAATAATGAACGTGTAGATGATAAGCATTGCCTCAAACTGTTCGAAACATATCAAAACATTCTAAATACTTACGATTTGTACAAGATAATTTATCAGGCATCGGTAAGTTTTTGATGCTTATCAAAGTTATATCTATGAAAAAATAATCGAAAGTTATTATAAATCCTTAGTTTTTTCCAAATAAAAATAACTTCGGGCACGCCGCATTCGCGGCGGTAATACCCCTCTTTGAGGAGTGGCTGAATAAGCATCACGGTGACCTGACCTCTTCCGGCTGATGCAGGTTCTCACCGGATACGGATGTTTCGGGAGGCACCTATGTCAGATGAGGAAGGAAGAAACGTCTGGGTGTCACCACTGCGAGGATCGCCCGGAGGACACGGTGGAGCATACGGTGCAGGACTGCTTCACTTGGGCAGAGCACCACCGTGTCCACACGACGGCGATAGGCGGAGACCTCTCGCGCCCTGCATTGGTCGAAGCCATGCTGCGGGGTGAAACGGAGTGGGAAGCGGTCGCCTCCTTCTGCGAAGCAGTTATGCTAGCGAAGGAGGAAACGCGCCGCGGGAGGGAGAGAACAGTGTCCTCCGTTCACCCCAGCCGCAGTGGTAGACGCCCACGGCGACGGACGTCGCCAGACGATCTCTCTTCTTCTATTGAAGTCAGTTAATGTAAAGTTTAGGACTAGTTAAGACGACCAGTGGTTCGATAGCAACTGTTTAGATAATAAGGCTGTTTACGAATGTCTCTTACAGATATTGCAAATAGTAATTTGCGACTTCTACCGTTGTATTTATTGCGTCGAGTTACTGTTATCTACACTGAGACTTTCCACAAAATTGGGAACTGAAGTAAGTCTTATGTTCTTTCTTTTGTTACTAAATAAACATTCTATGGATATGAATGCTCAATAGTGCTCCTTCAGTTTGCTGTCAACTTCTTTATGCGCGCTTAGAGAAAGATGCGCCGTCGCGTCGATTCAGTTGGTGCTTGATCGGACAGCTAGCTATCCATTACTCGCCCTACGCAAGCCCGCTCCCCTGTTGTGGTTTATAATTTAAAATGTATTTACTCATTTTCATCATAGTTTTGTTAGTAGACACCAAAGTGAATGACCGAGCTCTGCTCAGGTAGAAAACATTTGGACTGAGAAAAAAAAAATAGAAACACTTAAGAAGGCTTCATAAAAAGGCAACAAAACTCTGATAAAGCGAAAACAACCTTGCATCGATGGGGTTTGAACCCAAGATCACTACCTCAATCCTGGCAGACTATGGCTCAGGGCTTGTCATGTATGTCTTTTATGTTGCGGCCCAACGTACTGATGTAAATATTTATAAGACTGACTATTATTCAACTTACAGACATTGCTGAATATTTTTGGGCTAATCCTGTGGTTCGGAAAGAATTTCGTACTTGTCGTTATGAATAGTATATACTGTGAGAAGTTCTACATTGCCGTTGAGGAAGCTAAGATCGCCTGTATACAGCTAAGGATGAACAGGAACTGTCCAAGTATGTACTTAATAATTTGTAACTACCCTACCATTACTAATCGTCGATCGTGGAACCCATGGATGCAAGTTGCGAATTGTCGTTAGGCGTGATGGACTTCTACCGTCTGATGATGATGATGATTGTGGAAATCGACTCAGGCCTAGACGACCTCGATCCCAATTAAACACCAACCTTTATCTTTTGTGATAAAATTTAAAAGCCATTAAATGAAAGACAGATTGGGGTAGATTTATGGGGTACACTACGATAATACGAAAAACTTAATTCCGATTTTCTTATATACGAATTTTAAAATACCGATTTTCATAATTCCGAATGGTTCGAAATTCCTAATATAACAACTCCGATTTATCATTATTTCTGTTTTCATGATTCCGAAATTTCAATATTTCTAACGTTTATAATTATGATTTTCAAAATACCGAGTTTCAAAAGACCGAATATCAAAAATTCCGAATAATAATTTTCCGAAACATCAAAAACACGAGTTCCGATTAATTAGAATTCCGATAGTTTAATGTTTTAATCCAATTTGGTGACCACCACCTACCAAGGTAGATCGACGGAGCCTAGCTCCTATTTCTGTGAGCAAGGTTTATAGTAACCTAACCCCGCCATCCCCTTCGTGTAACCTAACCTGTCCGAGTCGGGGTGCCCCAAGTCCCGAGTTCGCTTCGCTCGCTCTTGGATCCTAAGTTTTTCTAATAACAATAACAATAGCATTACATTTTTCGAATATGTGAAAATCGGAAAACGAAGAAATCGGACATACGACTTTCGGTCAAATAAATTTCTAGATTCTTAATAATAGACATTGTAATTTTTAGGTATTATGATATTCGGAGTCTTGAAAATCGGAATATCGAAATTCGGAATAAAATATTTCGGAGTATTTGGGTGTTCCCAGATTTATGCGCTGGAGTTTGACATTACTTTTATTTTTAATTCATCAAATGGCTTAATAAATAATGTCACCATTTTGTGTAAAGTATTTCAATAACCTTATGTATCCTGTCCAAGTCCAGTGGAACTATAACGGCCAATTCGATATTCCTGATGATTCACTTCGTTAATGAATGGTAAGACTGGTTGTCAGACTTTTAGAGCTCCTGACTACAAGTAAGATCTACAAACGCCAGCCAGGTCAAACGAATTTACGTGCTTTCCGAGGCATGGAGGAAACTGGTTATGACAGATGGTACCCCAACCACAGACAAACTCGGCAAGCGCGGCTTGACCCGGAAGATCAGCCTGTGGGGTTGTAATTTAGCCACGAGTCACGAACAAGGAGCTCGTGGCTGAATTCATTCATAATTTTTTTTCCTTTCAATTATAGTAATTTACTTTACAGAGACTCAAGAAAACCTTTCCAAGAATGTTATTCGGGCTAATCAGAGGTTCAGTAAGATGACCGCGTGTGGCTTGTTCTACGTCGACGCTTCGCTACCAATGTCTTTAGTGGGATATATTACGAATTTCATAATTTTGATTCTACAATATCATATTCTATAAACAAAAGACGATGCTGATGACTCATTATATCATCATGTAGGATTTTAATTTGGAAACCATTATAAAATGGTAAAAACAATTCGATCGAATCGAAAATAATCGAACAACTAGCGAGTTAGGAAGTTAGTTAGTGAGCTGAGTTGAGTCGTATTCATCGTCATGAAGAAGTGTTTTAAATTATCAAAAGAAGTTTTAATTACGCAAAGATTATATAATTCGATCATCCACATTACTAACATGACAAAAATATTCCATAAATATAATTATTAAACAAGTCAAAATTATAAAAAATTACACAATTATTTTTTACGGTGATGACCCAAACCCATTAGGAAAGTTACAGTTTTATTTTAACTTTTTTTTTTTCCGTCGGACTGTCTTGCCATGTGTTAGTAATGATGTCAAGGTCAGGCATTCGTTATTAAACACATAAAATACCACAGAGCATAGATATTCCTTGGTGGGCTAGAGGTGTCATTGTCATAACTTCACAGTGAAAGTTTTTTTATCATCAATGACTTCTCCTGCCCAGGGCGGGGCAGGAACGACTGTCAGACTCGTACTGACTAAAATCCACGATAATCCTCTAATGGCCCTTTAGGTGCCAGTGTCACGATTACTTCATAAGACAGTCCCTTGATCCCTTCAGGCTTTGGCCCACCAAGGGGAGCCCCGCCAGATAAATGTGTATGTGTGAGTTTCCATTAGGTTGTCGCATCGTTTCGGTTGTCGTGTCGTTGCCTTACGTGTGCATAGACCCCTAATCGATCGATAGCTGAAATATTGCCTCCAACATGCGACAGCACTAACACGTAGCGAATTGCCGCCTCTAGAAATTGTCGGCAAATTGGTTTAGTGTTCTACATAGTATTAAAAACGTTATTTATTACTCGTGTCTTAAAAAACTTCCTTCAGTGCATTAGCCATGTCAAGACCATTGATACAATCAGCAATATCAATAATTAATTTGAATTCATAATTTGTGTTATTGAATTTTATTGCTAGTAGGTCTCGCATTACTCGTACAACACTCACAGTTACAATTTTTATAACACCAACAGTTACAGTTTATAACAAAACTATGTTATTTATTAGAAAAATCATTCCTGAGTCCTCAAACAGAATTCTACAAAAAAATCGACTGGATAAGGAAGTACAAGAAATTGCTCAATCCTTCAACTTTGTACTTAATCTGTTACTGGCTTCAAAATATTCTATACAAAATAGTCACATTCATCCAAGAGGAAAAGTCTATCAAGTATTCTCATTCTGCTGTATGATATTTGTAATCTCAATGTGTATCTATCGGATACATAGTGTAGACATCACGGATATTCATATGACGAATTTAGAGAGGAACCTCTTGCAATACTTTGCTGTCTTTTACTTCGTCTCCTATATCATCGGCTTCACAACGTTGTTCATTTTGGACGTCGTCCACAGGAAAAACTACGTCTTACTTATTTTGATGATTCAAACTGTTAACAGAAATATTGATATTATTAAGAATATTCAGAGTTTTGTTACTTGGAATTTGATTACGACTACATCAATTATTGTTATCAATATTTTCATAAGTGCTGTTTACTATACAACAGCCTTTTATGACTATGTCATTGATATAGTTTTCGACTGCATTTCGGACCTAATGTTTTCAACTTTCGATATCAATTTAATAATAGCCACTAGAATCGTCATATTAGTAAAGAAGTACCTAGATGAGTGGATAAAGGAAATTTTCAAGATGAATGATGAAGTCGAAAACGATGATCATTGTATGAAAATGTTTGAAAAATATAAAAACATCATCAACGTCTACGAACTGCATAAGAAAAACATTCAAATATTGGTAAGTTCTTTGTAAAGCCTATTCAGATGTAGAAGTGCTTTATTCAAAACTTGAGCATCGATGTTTGTTGATATCATCCATTTTTTACTTAAACCTTGCAGTCTCAAGTTATAAGAGTGTTTACATGTTTTAATGCACCAAAGGTACAGGAAAAAAAATTGGGTGGGACGATTTCTAAAAAAAAAATCTAACATTTTATCTTTCGCAGATTTTATATCTGACATTTAGCGCAGTATACCGAAATCTGGTAATATATCACTTGATGCTTTACACATTAAGAGTACGCGTGGGATCAAAGGTAAGCAAACTTATCTTTAATAAGCTTTGTTTTGTGTTTGTCTTGACATCAATAGCAAGAGTTAATGCTGACCCGGGGTCGCGAGTCTTATACCATCACCGTGACCCTGGAACATAAAGAGCTATTGAAGGACACCGTGGATTTTAGTCAGTACAAGTCTGACAGTGCCTCCCGCCCTGCCCGGGGTGGGAGGCCTCATTTGATGATTTTACCAAGATTAAAAAAAGAGTTAAAGCTGAACATTATGATAGGGGATTGGATTTGAGAATGGGTAAAATCAAACATGTACTATTTTAATTCCATCCATGAACAATTTTGCAGTGGCATCCACGAATTCTGGTTTTTGGCTAAGTTTGCAAAAGTTTCGCCAAAGTATAACGTAATTTTGAGTAAATGTCTTGAATGAATCTCTGAAAAAAAGTAATCACTCTGCCCTGGGTCTAATGAAACTATGATTTACCCTTTTGCATTTCAAGGCAATCCCTAAATAATATATTCCAACAAAGAAATGACTTCTTTGGCGTCATGTCAATTGCTTTTAATAGCATTAAAATTTTAGACTCATTCTTAATTGCCTTAATTTTCACTTTCCAGCCTTTGATCCGCTGTTTTGCAACCATCGTATGGCTATCAAAGAATATTACTCTTATAACTATCTACAGTATTTATTGCGAAAAGTTCTATAGGACTGTGGAAGATGCTGAATCTGCATGCGTGCAACTGGTGAGCAAGAAGAATTGTCCAAGTAAGATTTATTGAAATCTTAATATATATAAAGACATCCCACCAGCGGACATGGATAAGGCTTTCGATTGTCTCGGTATTCTATGTTTAACTAAAAAACAAATGGTAAAAGAAAAATAGAGGTATTGCTGATGGCGTACGCCAGGGAAGTATTCTTAGCCCATACTTATTTCTTTCTCAAGTTTCTAGATTACATTATTTTAATATTTTTATGTTATGCATAAATCAATTTAAGTTATTTCGTGGGTATTACGAATTTTATTATGATACAATGATTAAAATCGTTTGGTTATTCAATTCTTTGATCTATGCCAACTGTATAAAAAAAATAAAATCAACTGTCATTATTTTGTTCACTTAAAATATTGTTTTTCACTGATTTCATGATTTACTTATTTACAGAAAGTCAAGAAGACCTTTACAAGGTAATCCTAAAATCAAAACGTACGTTCAGTAAGGTGAATGCATGTGGCCTGTTCTGTGTAGACGCTACGCTACCAATACGATTGATAGAAGTTTTCACTAGCTTTACTGTAGTCTTGCTGCAATACAATTTTTTGTAAACCAAGTTGTCACCTTCACAAATGATGAAAACCAACGTCAAACGAAATGAAACGAGCCTATTTGGCTCAGCGGGAAGATACGCAACTCTTTTTACTGTTTATATTTTAACAAAAATCTCTAGTTTTCACACTTCTTCTACTTTGTACTACTGGCATGTGTTAAACATTGTATTTTCTTTCTTTCAATGTTAGCTTTTCTGTCCCAATGTCACTCAAGATTAAAAATGTTTTCATGAATATGGTACGTTTAAATTATACTGGCCTTTCCCTGCGGCTGCGCTTCTATCTGAAACTATGCTAATTTGAAACGGTGACATTTCCCTGAAAAGGGTGGGCAAGTGTTTTTGAAATAGCCGAAAAAAGTCGTCCGTTTACAGTGTTTGTGACGTAAAGTAAACTTGAACTTTGACATTAATTTCAAGGAAAAAATTAGTTCCTTCTTCTCACACCAGAAGCGCTGTTCCATTTTTCCATACAAGAAACGCTGAAAATACTGGAAAGACGCTGTATAGAAAAATCCTGAATACTCGTGATAAGAGCTCTGAAAAGACTCGACAGTCGTTCTTCTTGGCAAAGAATAAAAGGTACAGTGTCTACTTCCTAAGTCCAATAACGAAGATGAACAATTACAATTTATGCTCCGTACCACAGATAGTATGATGTCGTTCCGTTCAATATTGTGTATGTGTATTATTATATATGTATAGATCTTTAATAGTCGTTTACGGGTCGTGCTATACTAGGAGTAAAAAAAAACAAAAATAACATTCTTTGGTAAAATAGAGAGAGCATACTGCTACGCGTAGTGTTCAAAAGAGAGAGACAGTGAAGAGGTAACTGGTCGAAAAACAAAGACAAATCAACTAAATTAAAATACTATATTTTTTACAAAATTGCAAACTGTAGTAATACAATAATATAGTTAATGAGAAGACTCATCAGACTCAATTGTAACCCAGCGTCGACGTAGAACAGTCCACACACACGTATCTTGTTGAATGATGCTCGATGCAAGCGGAGGACGTTCTTGCAGAGTCTTTTCTTGTCATCTGCGGAAAATTTTAACTATTGTAATGACATAAACGTCTCAAATACTCTTAAAAAGATAGTTGTAAAAAAATCTATTACAGTGTTCACGCATGATGTAGATGTTGTCGGGGCGAGTAAGGCGATTCGCTGTCCGCCCATGGACCATGCCGGGTCGACGTCGCGTTATGTTCCACGTGCGTCAAAGAGTGTCAGTATAATGACGGAGGTCTTAAGAGGGGCTGGCGTGGTCGCAGGACTTACGAAATACCGTGACCCCAGAACGTAAAGGGCTATTGAAGGGCACCGTAGATTTCAGTCGGTACGAATCTGACAGTCCCTCCCGCTCAGTCTGCTCTGCATGCATTCAAGTATTAACAGGGATAAAAAAATAGTTATTTACCGGAACAATTAGTCATTAAAATCAAGGCACATGAATCTTGAATGCGTTTTGTAGATAAGTAAAATTTCTCGCATTGCTGGCTGAATATTGTATGTAACGACAAAGTTTTTAAAATCCATACGAGTATTGACATCGCGCCCACAGGTGCTACATCCTGCAAATAAACAACACTAACAAAAAAGCGTATTCATGAAGTTACTTGTCCATCATTCTGCGTTTTGCAATAAGCATCAATTTCCAACACATCAATTTACAAGTACGTGAAATTTTGTTTAGACGTTGACAGTTTTTCTAGACAAGTGTTCAACAGATGTTTATATTTCTTGTGGTAAGACATGTATATGTTACGGTAAGAGTGAATAATTGAAGATTATTAATAATTATCTATTATTATTAATAATTACCGAAAGTCGAGGTTAAAGTGATTAATTAATCACATTTGTCGGTTGTTATTAATAATTTAACCCTAGTAGTGATAAATGTAATAAGTAAACTTCCTTTACGGGAGCAAGTCGACGGAGCCCCGCTCCGCGGGGCTCCTACTTCTGCGTGGTTAAAAAAAAATAACCACGAAGAGGATGGCGGGGTCTGAAAGACCCCGCCATCCTCTCCTCCTAAATTGTCCGAGTCGGCGTGGCAGCAAGTCCCGAGGTTAGACCTAGTTCTAACCGGCTAAACCTGGGTGTAACCGACCCCATGCGGTTAAACCTACGTGTATCATACTTATCTTCAGTTAGCACTAGGTTTAGCCGTTTAGTTTATTAATTTTATTACTTTTACCAATATGTGTCGTGAATTATTAATAATGACTACTAAAAGTAATAAAGAAGAATGGGCAGAAATGACATGTATGGACCCCGTCCCTTTCCTTGTAACACTCCCATCCATATATCAAATGAAAGTACGTGAAAAGTTTATCATTTCATTGTATGACAGCAAACCTGTAAACTATGGGAGACAAAAGTTATTGAGAATTTCATGTCAAAAGATGAATTTAGATTTTTAGAAGAAAACATTGCTCTTAGCTTTTTCTCAAACTAATATGTGTACAGATCATGAGAAAGACTGTTGACATAACAATAACAACCGACACCCACTTCTGACTCTTTAAAAGAAAATCATAATACTAACAACTACAACAAAGATCGCGAACACGTAACACATAGTTAACGCCTTTCTTATACTTCCGTAGTCGACAAACCCAATCGTAAACCGTGGACGAGCTGAAGGTAGTCCGAGAATCTTTAAAGAATGCTGAATCATCATGATTTGTTATCATGTTCTTTTTAATATTTTTTTTATTTGTTTGTTGTATGTACGGCTCTCAAATAAACGTTTTTCTTTCTTTTCTTCTGTATTTGACGGCAAACTCTACCATTGCGCTCATTGGTTAAAACAAGAAGCGCCCCCCCTCCTGGCATTTTTTAAATACAGAAACGTCAACGATGCATTAGCACAAGGACAGCATTGAGTATGGATTAATATAATTTAAGACATATACGACTTCTGCCTAACATTATGTATCGTTGGTATTTTCGGGCGGCGAGTAAAGGGCAACTCGCCGCCCGACCATAGACCATGCCCGTGTCGACGGCGCGTCGTGTTCCACGCGCGCCTCAAAGAGCTGTCAGCAAAATGACGGGGCCCCCTCTCAGAGGGCCAAAGCCTGCCGGGGTCGCGGGACTCATACCATCACCGTGACCCCGGAACATAAAGGGCTACTGAAGAACACCGTGGATTTTAGTCAGTACAAGTCTGACAGTACCTCTCGCCCTGCCCGGGGTGGGAGGTCTCATTTGATGATTTTACAACGTAAAAAAAAAAAAAAAAATAGTTGGTATTTTGACTTTCAAGTCTCAATAACTTTTTTCTCCCATGGTTTACAGGTTTGCTGTCATACAATGAAATGATAAACTTTTCAAGTGCTTTCATTTGATATATAGATGGAAGTGTTACAAGGGATGGGACGTTTTGTCCATTCTTCTTTCGATCGTTTATTCACATTTACCAAAACACGTGATTATTATTAATAATTTTGTAAAAATATTAATAATTTTCAATTAATCACATTTACCGTAACATATACAAGGTTTGTGCGAAGAAACATAGGTCTTCCTTTGCAGTCGGTTAAAAAAGATACACAATAAGGTACATACCACTTCATTCACTATGAAACCATGTTTGCACAAGTCTACTGCTATTTGGACGGAAATAAAAGCGTGACAGTACAGAAAAATGGTAGTGTAAAGCATCTGAAAAGACACTAAGTTTCATGAGATATTGATTATTTTTCCTCCGCCATATTCAAGAGATTAGAAAATACTTACGAATGGCTGAAAGCAATATTTGTATATGTCATAACAGTACAATATATCAACGTAAGCCTGAAACACTTTTTCGTTTTCAGAATTTATTTCCTTACTCTTTATACTCCAGAGTAGAACTTGAATTTCCAACAATTTTAGTACTCGAGCGGCGTAAATAACATTAAAATCGTAAAACATCATAACGAAATTATAATAATACGCACTTAAGGGTAAATCTAACAGTATGCTGAAAATCGTTTCAACACAAACATGACTACATCCAACCACAATGACAATAATCCAATTCCATCTAATGTAGTGGGCCACATACGATTTATTTTTTTAAAATCTGTGCACATTTTGTAATGTAAGGATAAAATTTGTAAACTTTTTAGATTGAACTATGCAAAGCACGCAATTTAAGGTAACTCCTAAGCAGAAATTACAAAACTCAAAATAAGCTGAAATAGGAACATAAACATTTTCAAAGTAACGCATCTGCATATGAAAGCAGTAACATACAAATAAAATGGTTACTAGTGCCATAATTATTGTAATCACGTTGGAGATATAACCGTTATTAGTTATAAAATCATTTTTGATGCGATATTTAGGACAAAACATAATATACTGCATTAGATTCAAAGGCAGAAACATGGACTGCACATCTTTATCCATTGTATTTTTCAAAACGACTGTCACTTGCGTTTGTCTAATATTTCGAAGAGTCATCATTTTATGTTTTTGCTGAGGCTCCTAAACTTATAAATTCAAATGTATAACTAACGAAAAATGCTTAAAACTCATTTTGTTATCTTAATCGAGTATCGACATTAGGTCTTTGTTGAATGACTGAAATGAATTTTAGTTATTAATCGTAATTTCTCGTCCTACATTACTCGAAATATATTGATATAGGCACCTAACTATAATAAAAGAAACTTTTGTTTGTATTGATGAACCTTGAATTTTGTTTTAAAAAAGAATTCACAACCTTTTTGAAACTGGTACAGAGTTCGATTTTCATAAGAGTATCATATCGTATCGATTTGCATTAGTAAACTTCAGAGTCCATCGATTTCAAATACTGTGTAGGCCATAGCTATTACTCCTTACTAAATCCGCCAACGTTTCAAAGTCATTCATTGTCAAAATGCTTTACTTAGTGGTGTACTACAAGGAAGTATTTTCGGTCCTACTCTAATTGTCAATTTATTCGACTTTGGACTCCATCGAGTTTTTTATAATTTAAATTAGGTATTTCAGATAAAATGTATAATAATCAAAATTAACAACAAATTACATTAAAAAATTATATGGTTACAGAAATGCAAACTGTAACAATACAGCCGTGTAGTTAGTAAGAAGACTCATCAGACTTAATTGTAGCGCAGCATCTAAGTAGAACAGGCCACACACACGTATCTTGCTGAATGATGCTCGATGTAAGCGGAGGACGTTCTTGCATAGCTTTTTCTCTTCATCTGTCAACACACATGCTTAAATTTTAAATGCTTTTTTTGGGTATCTGTGTCAACTCCAAACATGATTATTAAGATAATTGGCATTACCTGAACAATTTGACTTCAAAATAATTGCGCAAGTATCTTGAACACTTCGAAGAGCTGAATAAAACTTCTCGCATTGCCAGTTAAGTATGGTCTGCCACGTCATATCCTTTACCACCCATATAAATAGGGGCATTGACATAATAATTGTGTTGTCCTAAAACATATCAAAATATTTATTTTAAAGAAGAATAATATTGTATTCTTGCATCGTGAAAATAGCGATAGATTCTTCATTTATTTGATATCCAAAGTCATTTTTAATGAACATCAAAAATCATCGTAATACATACCTAGTGAATAAACTTCAAATGCGATATTACGAAGTGTTGTAAAACAAACAAAAAAAAAAAAGGGTAATAAGGTTTTTGATGATCATTTAGATAAAATATTAATAAATGATACTAATTTAAATGTACCTTCGGAAAATTAAAAACATACAATTTACCATATTCCTAAAATCATTTTTCCATTCTTCAATTGCCATCTGAATATAAGCCAGGGAATGAAGTAGAGCAGCTATAATGTGGTAAAGTATCTGCAAAGGACAATACTTAATCAAATGAAGTAATGGACAAATTGTCGTTTCAGTAATCAATACGTAAATCTTGATTCAGGACGATTCGTGAAAGAACCAATCTCTGCTTCAGAAACAAATAGAAAACAAAGATCTTGCAATAGCTTTTTAGGAGTTCTTTAAATTTCTAGATGAAATGCCATACAAAGCACCATTTATCACTGTATGTGTTGGTAAGTGCACACGAGGAAAAGGAATTATTTCTAGAAGGGGGCAACGTTAATTACGAAGGAAGGAATTTACAAAGACGTGACAAGGACAAAGCTATAAAAGGAAACAAGGTGCGTTGTCAACAATGATTGTGCTAGAATTGTAGAAGAAGTTAGAGGTGATGATGGTACTCACAAGTGATTGAAAACAATCTTTGTTCATGTTATAGCAATCTAATATAGTAACGTAAGCCTCAAATATTTTTTTACAATAATGTGGTCTGAGTCTGGTCTCATGGTTTTGACAGCTCAAAGCTTCATTATTCCATAAAACGAGCTTAATTTCCAGTAATTTTATGACACGAGTGGCGTAAATAACATTATAATTCATAAAAATAAGAAGATACATACAATATAATAAAAATATAGGGAGTCCTATTTTCATAAAAAAATAAGTGTAGACAATGATGTAAAGCAACGGAAATAGTGTAATGATAATCCAATTATAAATACAGAACCGTTTAGAAGAAATTTCGCTGTTCAGAAATCGATGGATTTGTTGAAAAGTGAGGACAAACTTGGTATATTTTTTGGAGTTAAAAAACTCAACGACGAAATTTAGAGAGAACCCAATACAGTAAAAAAATGTGTCAAATAAACAAAACAACGTTTCCACAGGAGCCAGAGACCCTGAACTATCAGCGTTAGAAAGAAAAATAAACGCAAAAAAGTAGTACACGTCTATTATTATGAATAATAGTACTCCAATTACTGAAGCGAAATTGGAAAATAAAGTATTGGGAGTTATAAAATTATTGTAAATGCGATATTTAGGACAAAAGATGAAATACTGCATCAGATTCAATGGCAAAAGTAATGACTGCAAATCTTTGTCTACCAAATTTTTTACAGAAGGATTGCTTTGTGCAGTTTTTCGTAATATTTTCATTTTAATAACCACTAGTTATAGAAGCTCCTACGAAACACAAGTGGAACCAATATCTACAAGTAATGTATTAAACGCTGGAATAAATTCATTACGATAATAATTTCGAGGAAATGAATAAATAGTATTAACTAATGAACAAGGGAGTTTCATAAAACTCACTAATTTGTCTTATAGCGCTGAATGCGATTATTAAATTGGTTCTTTGCGTTTGACGGCATTAAGGCTTTTTTTTTTTTAGGTGGTAAAATCATCAAATGAGTCCTCCCGCCCTGGGTGGGGCGGAAGGGACTGTCAGACTCTTACTGACTAAAATCCACCCGTGTTCCTTCGGATGCCCTTTACGTTCCGGGGCCGCGGTATCCTGGGTTAAGAAAAAAAAAACCCGCGACCCCAGCAGACAATTGGCGCGAAACACGACGCGCCACCGACCCGGGCTTGGTCCTCGGTCGGACGGCGAGCTACCCATTACTCACCGTCCGCAACCCGCCCGCTCCGCCGCTGTGCCCTCTGCTGATCAGAGGGACACGCGTTGGAGCGTCCACACGACAGGCTATTCGCATACGGGCAAAGGGACCCCTTAGGCACACAGTGGCCTAAGGGAGAGTTTTTGCCCGCATCCCAGGGTGCACCGGCCCGAAAAACTAGTCTTCCCCCCGGACGTATCCGAGAGGGAACTCCAGTCCACGGGCGCACGTGGAGGTTTCCTGTCTTAGCACCCCCGGCATTAAGTCTATGTTCACAGTAGGCAAACTGTTAGCATCCAATTGTGTTGGCGGCGTATCGGTTAAGTACGCTCTTCCATATATTAATTTGAGTCCACATCAGCTGGTTTTGCGCTCACATTACGCAGTTTGCAGTTTTGTATGCGCTGAATAGCCGACTAACAGCAAAACCGGTTCCAGTCGGCGGCGGCGATGTGGATTTTCGCCGAGCGTAGTGAGTCCGTTTGCCGGAAACTATTCATGAGTTCTACATAAATAAGCGGCTCATAACATGTTCGTTGTTGTTTGCTTGCGATGCACGAAAATTGATCTGAGACTGCGTGTAACTCAAATTTCAGTTCGCCACGAATTTGCGGTTCACTCAGTCGGTTGATAACAGTTTGCCTACTGTGGACACAGCATTTTAATATTCTTGCCTCCCTTAAGGTTCCGGTTCGCGCGCGAGACCGCGACAAGAAACCGCGACCGAAGACTGCTACCGTATCTGTCTCCTGTCGTGGTAACTTTTCATAGGAAATCATGATTTGTGAAATTTTGGAGAACCTCCTCATCCACCTCATCACCTTTTATCACGAAAACCTCCACGCACATGCCAATTCGCTTCTGGCATCTATCGGTTGCCCGTGACCGTCACGATTCCGTTGGTCCACAAAGTGGGGAGGCTTGCATGAACCGCGTCTTCCGGTTCGTGGTCTCCGCTCGATAATTCATCGACCAACCGTTTTACGAGAGATCTGGCCTCCCCATTTCCACTTCAACTTGCAAATTGATCTGATTCTTTGGCGAAAATATTCGTGCTGGATTTTATTACGTAAAGAAACTCCAAACATAGCTCATCTATATTGCTCGTTGAGTAACTCTAAGTCTATCTTAACCTTCTCCACCTTGTTTATTTTTGATAGGGTTGATGTTTGAAGAATTTTCAAATGAGTCCTACCGCCAAGGGCGGGAAGTGAGGGACTATCAGACTAAAACTGTCTAAAATCTACGGTGTCCTTCCATAGCACGTTTACTCCCCGTTGTTACGGGTGTTACGTACGGACGGACAGTACCGCTACCCCGGCAGGCTTTGGCACTCTATAAGAGGCCTCCCATAAACGGCTCCTCGCAATCCACTCAACCCTCGCACGCCACGCAAATCACCATTTTGGATTTGAAGCAGCAGCTGTTTACATTATTGTAACTGAATTCTAAGTTAAAAACTTTGAACACCTTGTATGATAACTGTTCAGTTGAATTGGCTGAATCTTTAACTAAAACAAAAAGCTTAAATCAAATCAATTTACAAATCACAAGGAACTGATAAGTTACACGTGACTCGCAGAAACTCCCTTTCAGTTTAATGAACACTAATAATATAGCCACTGAAGTCTAGAACAATATTCTATCGACAATCTATCTTCCAGATTCAAAAGAAGACGTCTATTCAAACAAGTATAGTGCCATTGCCGGATTAAACATTCAATTTTAGATCACGAAAAATTCTTACAAAAGAAACATTACTAGCAACTTCTTGGACAAGAGGTTCCAAAATATGATCCTGCCTTTCAGGTGCATGAAGCGCATGTTTTTCAAATCAAGCTGCTCCGTGAAGAACAATTTAATCAAGTCGCATAGTTTATCTTATTTAGTTTTTTCCTTCATCGGTACTCTTGTTTTTATCGTTTTCCATTGTTTACATTACCTTAATGTCGAAAATTTTAAATACTACAGTCATTTACTCAAATATTTGAGTCAAATCAACCGTTTACTTTTGATTATCTCTTTTTTGTGTTTTACTGTGTTAACATTGTCCAAAGAAAACCAATGTTATAATATTTTTTAGAATTCAAGAAGCTTTCAGCATCATTAATTTTAAGAAGTATAGATCTCATACTATTTGAAATTGGGTTAACGTCGTCACTTCACAATTAGAACGTGTATTCGTCTTCTGACGACTTCGGACGCTGAGGGAATCTGAAAAAAGTAAAATAGACGCTCAGGAAATGTGGTGCTGGAAAAATATGCTTGGAGTCTCCTGGACTGAATTTCGTACCAACATATCCATTCTCCAGGAGCTTGGTATCAGGCAGCGTCTATCCGCTACGGTCCAGGCTCGAATACTTCAGTTCTTTGGCCACGTGTCCCGGAGAGGCAACGGCTCTATTGAGCGGCTTATATTGTCCAGGGGAAGGTGAAAGGCACGAGAGCACGCGGAAGGTCTCCCATGCTATGGTCTGACCAGATCAAGTCTGCAGTTGGTGGTCCGCTACATGAGTGCACACGAGTTACAGCCGGAGTGATGGCGTCGCATTGTGAGGCAAATTATGGCAGCACGATGTCTCGCTGCAACATACTGACCACGTCCACTCTGTCAAGAGTGAACCGACGAAGAAGAAGAAGAATCCTTCTTCTTATTCAAAATTCTGTTATTCGTTAGTACCTATGACTGAGCATAAACATAATACGGTTAACAAAGCTAATGAATTTGAAAAGGTCACTCGTGTATCGCATATATCACTTTGTACTGTAACTGATTAACTTTGACAGAGATTGATTTATGTTATACATCAAATATTTTTAATAATCACAAACCAATATCTTTTGTTTGTTTGTTTATAAATAACTGGCTTAAGAGTACGAAAAGTAGTTAGAGAGATAAAGAACGTAGTAATACGATACCCGAATCTTACAATTTTATTTATTGAAATTACTGTTACTAGTATTCTGAATCTATAACTGCCATAGTAAAATACAGTTGTACATAAAATATTTATCCTAAGAATTGTACAATTCTGAAAAAAAATAATTGAAGATTTAAACGTTAAAAAAAAGTTTTTCATACAACAATTACTACAAGAAAGCAAACTCGTGCTTGTTCACGTTGATACACGCGGGCGCGGGGGCGGGTGCGGGCGCGGGAAACGTTGCGAGCTCCTGTTCACATTAACCGCCAGGCGTTCGCGCGATAGAAACGCGCTATCGTTTCTAGCGACAAGTTCAAACTGGTTGAACTTACCTGACGTCGCGAGTGAATCGCGCGCGCCGCCGCTAGTTCGACATGAACACAAACAAACGTCTCAGGCGTTTGAAATTGCCGCGAGCGCGCCGCACGCGCCAGTCGCCAGTTAGCTCGCTACTTAGACCGCACATGCGTTTTGAACGTGAACACTTGGAAATCACTTCATACGTTTGATATTTCGTGACCGCGCCCGCCACCGCGCCCGCTAGTCAACGTGTTTGGGCACTTAAAATACAATTCAAAATCAAAATCAAAATCAAAATCAAATAATTTATTTCAAGTAGGCCTGCTAGAGGCACTTTTGAATTGTCAAAAGACAAAAAATAATTAGGTAACATAAAATAGTTATGGTGCTACAGTCCCAGTCACAAGACATAAAAACGAGTGAAAGTACCGTAGGTGCTCATTCCAAAGCGTTGATCTCTATGGAGAAGAACGAGCAAGAAACTCCATGGACACTCTTTTTCAATAGCCAAAATTATAACAGAATCTTTGTTACATCATTCATCTTGAGATGGTGCATAATGTGAGAACGATGTAGCAAGTAAAAGGTGTCCATAGGAAAATATAAAATAGACAATTCAAGAAATATAAATCCTTAAAATAGACCGTGGTAGCTAAGAGATGACCAGTCACTACTGACGGCGCCCGTTCACGAACATGACACATGCATCAGCACCATTCAGCTCAACCATTTTGAAGGGAACTAAATGATCCGAAACACGCGCCACCGCCAGCGAGACATTTGAGTGAGCATGACATACTCTCAACCACCAGGGTTATTCAAGTCAATAAAAGACGTGGGTATCTAATCATTGAAATTTCTAAGTACATAGTACTCACACAATGCTTGCTATTAAACTATATAATACTAGAAAGATTGACTCTATACAATACAAGTATCGTTATACAATCTTCATCAGCTCCGACAATAGTACCAAGAGATACCCTACGACTGTCAAACAAAATAAAAATACACACACAGAGAAAAAAAAAAACCATTACATAACTAAATCAGGAAAAATAAAAATTTACAAAAAAACATATCAGCTAGCAATTTTGTTGAAAGAACATGAACAATGTCTTGTGTTCAACTCAGCGACCAACTGTTCTTATCATCTAAGTAATCACTCACAGAATAATATGCCTTAGAACAGAGGTTAGCTTTTACTTTGGCTTTAAACACGTTAAATGGCAGGTCTAGGAAAGAGGACGGTAACTTGTTATAAAAGGTTATACCAATCCCAACGAATGAATTATGCACTATGAAGCCGATGAAAAGGAACACGAAGTTTGTGCTTATTCCTGGTATTAAAGTTATGGATATCACTATTTTTACTGAACTGGTGAATGTTTTGCCTGATATATAAAATGTTGGCGAATATGTATTGTGACACCACTGTGAGAATTCCAATCTCTTTAAAGAAATCTTTTAGAGAATCTCGCGCACCTAGTTGGTAAATGGCACGAACCGCTCGTTTCTGGAGTACGAATATATTTTGGATATCAGCGGCTTTGCCCCACAGCAGAATACCATAGGACATGACGCTGTGAAAATAACTAAAATAGACTAATCTTGCTGTGTCAACGTCAGTGTATTGTCTTACCTTCCGAACAGCGTAGGCGGCCGAACTAAGAATACCTGCTAGTTTCGATATATGTTGACCCCATTGTAATTTTGAATCTACTGTTATACCCAGAAACACAGCTGAATCAACAGTTTCAAGCTCTACATTACCGAGGACGATGCTGGGACCCAAGTTTCTAACATTGGGTAAAGTGAACTTTATGCATTTGGTCTTCTTGGCATTGAGTACAAGGTTATTTGTTGTGAACCAATCTGTCACCCTCGATAGCGCGTTGTTCACGTCTTCAAACTCTTGTCTATTCCTATCTACTTTAAAGATCAGAGAAGTGTCATCTGCAAACAGTACTACATCGCAGATATTCTTCAAATAGTATGGTAGATCGTTAATATAAACCAGGAATAAAAACGGACCGAGTATTGAGCCTTGAGGTACACCTAGCTGAACAGGTAACCTGGAAGATTTCGCGCCACTAACATCGACACATTGAAATCTATTACACAAATATGACTCAATTACATTGAGGGCTTCATTCTGAACACCGTAATAACGAAGTTTACGCAAAAGTGTATCGTGGTGTACGCAATCGAAGGCTTTAGAGAGATCACAGAAAACACCAATTGCATTTTGCGACTTCTCCCATGCATCAAATATGTGTTTCAACAAAGCAACACCCGCATCTGTAGTCGAACGGCCTTTTGTGAACCCGTATTGATCATTATGAAGAAGACCATTTAAATTAAAATGACGAAGTAACTGTCTGAGTATTAACTTTTCAAATATTTTGCTGAATGCAGGTAGAATAGAAATTGGCCTGAAATTACCAATATTATTTTTACAGCCAGATTTAAATAAAGGGATGACTTTACTGCTCTTCATGAGATCAGGGAAAGTACCCAAGTCAACGCACTTATTGAAAGTAATAGCAAGATAGGGGGCTACAATGTCGATTATATTGCTCAAAAGTTTAACAGAAATACCCCAGTAATCACCTGTGTTTTTAGATTTGAGTGAATTAAAAACATTAACCACATCATGGGGCGTTACATGTTCGAATCTTAATACCTGACTACATTTAGGGACGCTACTTTGCAAGAGGTGTTCAGCCTTAGATGGTGACGAACTTAAGGAGCGAGTCGTAGTTGCAGGAATGCTGGCAAAAAACTCATTAAATGCCTCAGCTACGTCAGCTGGTTTATTGACTAATTTATTATCAACCATGATCTCAAGTTGATTTTCTTGTTTGAGTGATTTACCCGTTTCGTTGTTAATGATTTTCCAAGTGGTCTTTACTTTATTACTAGAATTTTTAATAGTCTCACTTAAAAATTTCGATTTTGCAATACGGCAAATCTTTTTAAATAATTTTGAATATTTTTTAACATATTCTAGAAAAGGTTTATCAAATTTGTACTGTCTCAGACCATACAACTCGTATAATCTCGCTCGACTTTTATAAATGCCTGGAGTGGCCCATTGGTTGAATCCAGCGGAAGTCCCAGCAACGTTAATAGTTTTAGTTTTAAAAATGGAGTTATGCTCATTTTGCACAACATCAAAAAGAGCCTCATATATTTCATTAGGGGTCTCGTGTTCTACTATTGAAGGTACAACTTTAAGAGATACATTATTTTTAAACTTATTGCAACGACTTACTGTATACGGCCTGCATTCTATTTTGCGCGGCATTTTACTTAATGGCATAGGGAAGCTAGCCATCAATCCGCAGTGATCAGATGATAATTCTGTTAAAACTAGTATATTTTCTGCATCAATTTCACAAAACATGTTGTCTAGACAAGATGAAGAAGACGCTGTGATCCTTGTTGGTTCAAAAAATAAATTAACCAAATTGAAGGATTTAAATAAGTTGAGAAACCTTATGCTAAGTGGAGTAACATCTAAAATATTAACATTGAAATCTCCACATAAAATTATGCTTTTACTACTGCATTTTAGCTTATTAAGAACATCCTCCATTGCAGATTCAAAAGTACTGAAATCCCCAGAAGGGGGTCTGTAAACACAAATTATAATGTAACGCTCGAGTTCAACACAAGACAACTCAATAGTGCGCTCAATTGAAAGATTAACTATGTCTAAACGTTGTTTACATTTTAACTTGTTTGAAACAAGAACTAGAGATCCACCGCGAATAGCATTTTTTCTCACAAATGCACTCTGTACAGAAAAAAAATCATCATTGATAAACGCTACTTCATGTTCCTTCAACCAATGTTCAGTTAAACATAACACATGAACATTATAATTTTCTAAAAATAAGCTTAACTCTAATTCCTTGCCGGACAAACCCTGCATATTTTGATGCACAACATTCAACATATGCGACTTAGCCTTTGTCGAATCTAACAGTTTAAAGTACTAGGTGTAGGCAAACTAATGTTAGTATCATTACCAACAGAATCAAAAGTGAAGTTACTACTAAAATTAGTATCAATAGCGACGTTAGTGTCACCACTAACAGAAAACGTAGGTACGACACAAGTACCGGTGTAAACGCGTAGAGTGTATGCTAAAAGGTTAGCAATCTGTCTCCTACAACTAGCTGGCATAAACATGGAATGAGAAAGTCGGTAATCTGTAATAAAACTATTACAATCAAAATATATAAACGCGTCACTGTGACGACAGGTCCTATTGTACATCAACAGGTTTAAATTATAAATATGCCTATTTTGTTCATCAGACAAACAATTAGAGTAAGGCAAAGCTGAATAAATAAATTTACAATTACTGGACTCATACAGCATTAACATTAAATTAAAACATTCAATAACATCTTTCTTTTTTACAGCTAAGCTATTCCCAAATAACAATATAACAGTTGAATTGGGATTTATTTTTGTAATTTTAATACAATTTACTAACTGGCTAAAACTAAATTGTATAGTAAGTCAAAATTGACATCCAACGAAACGGATGTTTGACATCTACGTAGAACAATCCCAAAGGACTCATCTTGCTGAATGAAGCACGATGTACACGCAGGATATTTTTGCACAATTTCTTTTCATCATCTGTGAAAACAAGAATATTATTAAAGGTTATTGGACTACTCAAATGTTTTATTGTTAATAATAAAAAAAAATTGTTCAGAAAAACTAAAAAAAAAAATCCGGCTGTCTGTTTATCATTTCATTTATACGAGCTTTCTTGGAAATCAAATACAACATACCATGCAGTCTCCAGTAAGATGAAGTGTAGATAGATACACATAACGATATAGAAACCAAGGATAGAACCAAAACAGATCCAACTTCTTATGACGAAGCGTCTGAGACAAGCCTCATTATTAAGAAATCTGTGCACTTTTTGAAAGCGTAAAACAAATGAAATGCGATTCTTTGTTTGGCTGAGACTGACGATAAAGTTCATGATGAACTCAATACTTCGAAAACATGACTCCAAGATTGTGATTAACAGCAAGAAATGTTTTGAACTGCTTCTAGGGTTGTTCGCGGCATACATAATTTCGAAGACACGATAGAGATACGCTACCAGGAATATTATCAAACCAATGGTTAATAAAAACTTGTTTAAATAATTATTTGGGCCTATAAAGTTCTCCTTTGTGTAGTATTTAGGATTGAGCAGTAGAATTAGTATCACATTAAGAGGACGAAATATTCGCTGAACATCTTTATCAATGCCGTTAATTAAATCTATTTTGTTAATGCTGTTCTTGCTTTTAACTTGAATGTACAAAGTATCCATAGTGAAATAACATTTTGGTATTATTTGCTCCAAGACCGGTTTTATATTGACGACAATCTTTCCGTCTATGACATTGATGGAGTTATGTACATTAATGGGTTAACCTCCATTGTAACTTATTACTCAGACCATGTCATTTCTTTGTCTTTAAGTCTTTAATATAAAGAAAGGTCATTCGTATACAGAGTGAATTTTACAAGTGAACGTGGATGCCTGTATCCAAAACCATGAGGTAATTTTCGAAAAACATCGAAAGGAGTTTCGAGGCAGAATTTGACAAAAACTAAAAATGTATAATTTACAAGTAATTGAACCAGCTGATTTAAAAAAAAACCACAACCTGTATTATTATACCATTCGATAGTGCTAATTAGAATCAAGTTCTGGGTGTATCGGGAAATGAGTATGATTTTGAATGGAGTACCAGGTAAATCAAGTTTTATTTGAATTTTTTTTTAAATTAGATTCTTTACACAATAATACTAGACAGGAATATCAGGTTTTATGTATAGACGATGGCTGCTTGGAGATCTAAAATTATAAATCACTAGCTGTTGTCAGCGGCTTCACCCGCTACAACTCCAAAATTAACCGACGGGAACATAAAATCGGGATAAAAACTACCCTATGTGTTAATTCAGGTTATAAACTATCTGTGTACCAAATTTCAGCCAAATCCGTTCAGTAGTTTTTGCGTGAAAGAGTAACAAACATCCATACATCCATACATACAAACTTTCACGTTTATAATATTAGTAGGATCTTTAATGTAATATTTTGAGCAAAACTAAATAGTTTGCAACAGATTCAAAGGAAGCGCCATTGATTGTAACATCTTTGTCTTTTCCTTTTTTTCTTCGAGTTCTTTTTAGTGAAGTAATTTTTCATTTCAGTTTCTTCATTGTCCCCAAATTAATTAATTGAATTTAGAGGAGAAAGAAAGGGCACAAATGAACCTACTAATGAAGTAACTCTTTCAATGTCACGGATGACATGATTGACATTACAAATTAATGATTACACAATTAATTTAAATTTTTTTCCTCTTTTTTTTGGAGCAGTACACAAAATACTGTTTCTGTACAGTTTTTATTGCTTGTAGTGAATGTTTAACACCATGGAAACGTTACAAATACAAGTCAAGAGCAAAAAGAGTAAAGATATTGTAACTGGTTTAAATAACAAAATCGATAAAGAAGTTCAGCAAATTTTTCAACCACTGAATCTTATGCAAATTGTACTGCTCAATCCCAAATACTATTTAAAAAACAACTTTATACATCAAAATAATTTCTTGAACAATTTTATATTAACTATAGGTGTTTTAATGTTCTTAGTAGCACATTTTTATCATGCATGGGAAATAACGTCTCGTAATATCAACAATGCATTCCAATCCTTACTACTTGTTCATTTTAACAGCAGTTGTCATCTTTACCTACCAAACTTTACGCTTTCTCACTAACTTTTTTATCCACCTCATTGATACAAAGAAGAGCGTTTTATTTGTATTACGCTTTCAAGAAGTGCATAGATTTCTTAATAATAAGGCCAGCCACAAACGCTTCGTCATCAGAAGTTGGATGTATGTTGGTACTGTCTTCGGATTTTACTTCTTCATGTCTGCGCATTTGCACTTTGCCTCACCTAGGCCTTCATGGAATATCATTATTAGCTTGATGGGTACTGCGTGTTTTGACGCAAATTTAATTTACGTTATGAGGTCAATAAAGTTACTGACAGACAAAATCGTGCTGTGGAATGCTAAATTGTTATTTGCAAATAAAAATGAATGCAACAACCAACTCATACGGAAACTGTTTTGGGCTTATAGCGAAATATTAAATTGCTATCAACTTATCACGGACATGAATAAAATAACAGTAAGTAAAAACACAATTTTGTGTTCTTCATGTTTCAAATTGTCACAAAAAGGAAAAGAAAGATCGCTTATAGCTGAGTTTTTTTTTAATTTGTTTTAAATAGGTTATCTCTCGGCTTCAATCTAGACCAGGCAAAAGTAACAACGCGACGCAAGTCTCCGATACCTTACGACTTTAGTGTCCAGGCGGCTACAGCAGTACAAATCCATAGAGTTTCGTACTCAGGCACGCGTCAATGGATACAGGGGCTAATAGAACGGTAGTCACGAATCAGACGGTACTGGTGCGGCCTACCACTGGTCTCATACCGGTCTAGTGGATCCCACTGACTACAAAATGAGAAAGCTTCGACAAATGTATGGTAATTCTCAGAGAAAATATTATGGAATTACTAGCTGCTGCCAGCGGTTTCACCCGCTACAACTCGAAAATTATCCCACGGGAACATAAAATCGGGATAAAAACTATCCTATGTTATGTGTTAATCCAGGTTATAAACTATCTGTGTACCAAATTTCAGCCAAATCCGTTCAGTAGTTTTTGCGTGAAAGAGTAACAAACATCCATACATACAAACTTTCACGTTTATAATATTAGTTTCAGCCAAATCCGTTCAGTAGTTTTTGCGTGAAAGAGTAACAAACATCCATACATCCATACATACAAACTTTCACGTTTATAATATTAGTAGGATTGAAGTGTGAAAGTAATACTGGGGACTTGATGGGTACAAGTTGTGTGGAAACTGAATTACTTGAAGGTTTGATGAAACGGAGGATATATGGAAAACAATTTTAAATAGTCAACCACGATATGTACTTAAAGATTAATTTAAAGGCTAGAAAGGGGAAGACTATTAAGAAAAACAAAAGAATCAAAACTAACGCTACATGAATTTCTAATTTGTTTCAGATACTATTTACAATCGTAGGAACCTTCACTCAAGGTATTGCAAACGTCCAAGTTTTTATAGAGAATTTCAAAATTAGGATGAACAATGAAAGGGTAAGGAAAGCTTTGAAAGAAAAAATAAGTTTTATATTCGTGACTTGTTCCGATGATGTCGGTCGCGTTTGACAGGCGTACCTATATTGTATTATACCACCATTGTATTCTATACAGAACCATACTGCAACGCTCACGTCAGACGGTCGTTATACGTTGTTTTAACTTACGAAAAAATGTGACCCACATCAGTCTAACAAGAATTCAACCCTAGCTTTTTTTAGCGTGATAAAATCATCAAATTTTAATGTGTCCTCCCACCTAAAGCGGGGCAGGAGGGACTGTCAGGCACGTAATGACTAAGATCCACGGTATCCTCCAATAGTTCTTTACGTTCTGGGGTCATGGTACTGCCAACGTCCGTAGCAGGGGGCGTCTACCTCTGTGGCTGGGGTAGAGGGAGGACGCTGTTTTCTCCCTCACGCGGCCCGTCTCCCCCTTCGTGAGCATAACTGCTTCGCAGGAGGCGACCGTTTCCCACTCCATCTCGCCCCGTAACATGGCTTCTGCCAATGCCAGGCGCGAGAGATCTCCGCTTATCGCCTTCGTGAGGACACGTCGGTTCTCTGCCTAAGAGGGGCAGTCCTCCTATGCCACCAGAGCTAGGCTATTTTTATGACGACAAAAGGAGGTAGACCAGTTACTTTCTTATTTCTTTCAGAGATTAAACCAGTCAATGGCAGTAATAATATCTTCCTGGGTGGTAAAAGATTTGATAGTTCAAATATCACTCAGTTGGTTGCTTGAGGCATTCTATGAAGCTGTACAGTGCGCACAAAATTCGTGTCAATTTATATTGGTTTCAAATTGTTCAGGTAAGTGACGTTTTTTATTTGTTGAAGCTGACGGACTGTCTTATAAGTACCGTTAGTACGAGTTTTCACTATTTACTTTACAGAGTCTTTCCAGTATTTACAGCGTTTCTTGTATGAAAAATGGAACAGCGCCTCTGGTGTGCGAAGAAGGAGCTAAATTTCTCCTTAAAAATTGACAATTTGAAATTGTAAAAGTTCCAGTTTATTTTACGTCTCAAATACTAAAAACTCGTGCTGAGGGTATTGGTTTCCCACCCCATCAAGTCAAACTGTCAATCACGTGATACACGTCAAGTGCACTTAATCGTGTCGGGGACCTATTATCGCCTCGATTGCATATGCCTGGGTTCAATTCACGTGGCTCACTTTGAAACTTCGAACGTTCTAACACAAGAAAGATAAACATATTTTGTCGAAAACTTGTCTAAAAAAAACTCTCAGTTAACACGACATTTCACGTTGACATAAGGGTCGTTTTGCAGTTACACTATTTTTTGACAATCGTTTAACAGATGTTTATCTTATTGTGGTAAGGTGATTAACGTCTTGACTCATGCTGCATCGTATATCTTCAAATGTCTATTTTATTTTTCACAGATGATGAAAAGAAGCTATGCAAAAATGTCCTGCGTGTGCACCGTGCATCATTCAGCAAGATGAGTGTTAGTGGCTTGTTCTACATTGATGTCAGTCATCCGGTCCGTGTGATGTTACTTCTTGCTCATTACACTGTTGTGTTGTTACAGTTTGCTTTCTTGTAATCATTTTTGTCATTAGTAACTTGATGTTTTTGAATTTTAACGTGGGTAAATTAAAATGTTTTGTGAAATCAGCTTTTGAGGTTGTTTTTATGATCTAATTATAATCTACGTTGTGCGAAATTTAACGCTTTTTAAATACCCTCATTCAATCTGAGACCAAACATGTATTTTATCTACAGCGTCCTTGAATTATTTATGGCGTTTATGGTATGGTACGTGAAAAAGCGCCTCTTGTGTACGATCGGAGATTTTTTTTCCATCAAATTAAATCATGCAAGGGCCTTATTATAATGCAAAAAAAAAAACATTCATTTCCTACAATTTTATTTTCTACAATTTTATCGTAAATCAAGTTTTTGGAATATTTTTATTTCATTAAAGAAATCTTACTATCAGTTTCTACAATGATTGTACAGGTAATATTTTTTAGTAAGGCCTAGATTAATAATAAATATTTACTAGATGAAAACCTGGCTTCACTAGGGTGAAACGTGTGTAATACACATCAAGGTATTAAATGTAGGTGTCACGGTAACTCATAAGTCCCACGACCGCGGCGGGCTTTAGCCCTCAAAGGTGGGCCCCGTCATTGTGCTGACAGTCTTTGAGGCGCGCGTGGAACACACGGACGGGCCGTCGTACCAAGCATGTTCCATGATCAGAGAGCGAATTGCCCATTACTCGCCGCCTGTATGCCCGCGCCTGTTGGCTGGAGATCGTCCTGTGACGTCCTGAGCGTCTACCACTGCGGCTGGGTCGTGAGGTGCAATCCTGCACCGTATGCTCCACTGTGTCCTCCGGGCGATCCACACAGTGGTGACACCCAGGCGTTTCCTCAGGTCCCCGCACATCCGGAACTTCCGAGTCCGGGGAGGATCTGCGGGGTCTTACCGCTGCCATCGCGTCGTGCCCCGGACCTCTGTGCGACAGTCGCTCCCTCCATATTATCGCCCTGAGATCGCGCTGGAGCACTTCCAGCCGCACTAAACTTGTCGAGGGGGGGTTACAGTTTATAGGTTTTTCTAAGGAGGTTTAGTAACTAGGTACATAATACACCACATGACACTGGCCGAAAATAAAGAGAAAAAATAAAAACTTCTCAACATGATAACCGATGTCAAAAATGGCGGCTGCTATCTGTCTGGTCAGAAAACCATCACAATTTTAAGCGCCGTATTCACCATCTGTCACGGCTGTACGTCAGCTCAAGGTCGCTGTGATGGATGTAGCATACACACTATCGTGCGCGCATACAGCGAGCAGATTCAATCGAACTACTAAAGACGTGTTTTAGAAAATGCCAGCAGTTTAAACAAAACGCCAAAAAATGGGACTTCTTCTGATGTTGTCAGCAGCAACAGAAAAGAGGAAAAGAAAAAGGAAAAGATTTTGGATTAAAAAAAATATCATAAACGTACAGAATACACTCAAATGCGGAACTTATATTTCTCAATAAATCTTGAAAGTGTTTCACTATCCATTTTCACGTGCAGTCTTCTCTCGAGACAAGCTCTAAATGTTAAATCTGCTGTACAGCAAGCCTATACACGGTCCAACATGCACGATGCTGGACTGCTCTGACGTACGTCTGCGTTATTCACTGTCCATCTGCACGACGTTCGCGGTGGTGGGGGTGCTCGCTGGATGAAAAATGGGTCGTGCACATCCAGCAAACAAATAATAATAATTATTGACGTACGTCAAGCCTATTCACGGTGTTTTTGCGTCGTGCATCGTGCATGGCCTTGGCGGGACGTACAGCAGATGGAACGTGAATACGGCGCTTTACAAAATACTCGACAGTCAGAATTTTGCGGATACAACATGTTGTCGACTCGAAATGTCTATTTTTTAATGTTTTATTTTTCAGGTTAGCTTTCGATCGAGTCTACCATAGCCCTGCACGAAATTATTAATATAGATAAAAGGCCACTTTGTCAGAAAAAATAATTTAGGTGACAGTTTAAGAATCATAATAAAAAGTTAAAAAAAATTGACAGTGAGTTAATCAATCCAAACTTGTCTTACTACAAAAGTTAAACATCTGTTGGAAACTTGCTTGAAAAGACTGTCAACGTCAAAACGACATTTCACGTTGGGTCCTTCTGCTTGTCCGTTAGACAAGCGTTCAACACATGTTTATCTTTTTGTGTTTAAACATTTTTAACAAACATTTAAACTCACACACACAAACAGCCCGACCCGGAATAACTACTTGTAGAATAAATATGAGTGCCGTGCGGGGAACCGTGAGACGTGATGCAGTAATTGATCGCTCGGTCACTGCGCTTATCGTGCGGTATTAATGAAATGCGGTAATAATATTTGTATTAACTAAATACTGAGTGTGGAAAGTCCCTTCCCCTCTACCCAAGAGAGGAGGAAAATTAATTAATTTATTTAACTTTATGCATAAGACAGTAGCAGCAGTGGAGCAGTGGAGCAGTGGTGGCCCAGTGGTATCGGTCCCGACTTACGAGTTGTAGGTCGTGGTTTCGAACCCCGCCAGGCGCATTACTTTGTGTAATTTATTTCATCACCACTGCTCTCAAAACGGTGAAGGAAAACATCGTGAGGAAACCGGCATGTCCTAGAACCATCAAATTCGAAGACATGTGACATCTGCCAATCCGCACTGGGCCCGCGTAGTGGATTATGGCCCACTTCCTCTCACAAGAGAGGAGGCCTGTGTCCCAGCAGTGGGAACGTTATAGGCTGACGATGATGATGATGATGATAAGACAGTAAAAAGGCGGTCTTAATGCCTTAGGTATTCTCTCCCAGTCTACTTTAGGGTGATGCAGAGAAATAAACATAGAAGGTGCAACAATACACTAAATGATGATTTATTATGATGTTTAAACCAAAAAGGGGTTATAAAACCATAATCATTAATTTTCTGTCAACTTCAAGGGCGTTAGAGGTGAACCCTTTCTTCAAAAGAAGATGGTTATCTAATAAAATTACATTGGTTTGAAAATAATTTATGTTGGTAGTCATTCGTTACTTACATTAATTATTAGAATCATTTTTGTGAGTGGCGTAGAAATCACCCCTCATACAGTCTCAAGAATCATTTTATCCTTTAGTACAGTTACTTGAGAGCCTTTGTCTGTCATATAGCTCGTTTATGGTTGTAATTTTCGCCTACGGTCTACATACCTTTCAGCTCTCATGATTTTACTTTTATTTTTTATTATACTCGTACAATTCTAATTTATTAGGGATTACCTGACGAGAAAAATGAAGTACATGAAAAGAAAAAAACCTAGTTATTCCAAAGATCATCTTGTGGAAGTCTTAATAAACAATTACGTCGACAAAGATGTGCAGTCGATGCTTCTACCTCTGAATTTGTTACAAAACATTCTATTTTCTCCAAAATATCGCATTAAGGATAATTTTATAACACCCAACAGTAGATTTTCAAATTTTATTTCATTCTGCGGCACAATATTGTTAATGTCAATTTTGTTTTATAATCTTTGCTTAGAGTTGATCTCCCGATCCTGGACTTTTAATACGTTTGCTTTGGTTACCTATTCAATTGACTTCGTTCTGTTCAATTTCGAATTAGTCATGAACTTTGTGCTCAGTATTATCCATACTAACAAAAACGTTTTATTCGTCATTAAATTTCAAGACGTTCACAGATTTCTCTCTAAAAACGGGTTCTCATTCTTCCGTTTTGGTAACTGGGTTGCCGTTTTCTCCATTTGTATTCTTTACACAGGATTTGCAATGCTTTATTGTTTTATTTCAAAAATGTCTGTTCAAGGTTTTTTAACTGCTTTAGTTATATCAAGTTTAGATACAAATATTGTTTATGCTATCAGACTTATTCAGCTTTTAAAGGACAAAGTTGATCTATGGAATGTTCGAGCACTACAGTATCAAGGCATGGAGGATAGGTACAGAGAGGATTATTGTAAACGAATGTTTAAGGCTTATGTGGATATATTAGACTGCTATGATATCTACAAGGCTTCGTTTAAAAAAATGGTAAGTTATCAACCACTATATTTCAGGCACACGGTTCCAAGCATCTACGTTTGCAGGGGTGTAATCGCTTCGAGGAACTGTCTTAACAAAGTATACTGGGCAAACGTGGTACCCGCAGTCGAAGATCAGGCGATGTGAATCGATACTCGTGAATCGCATCTTCCAAAGCACTCCTTGTTTCCACATTGCATTGGTTATCTGCAGATAACATCATCATCACCATCCATAAGACATCTACTGCTGAATATAGGCCTCTCCTTTAGATCTTCACATATAACGGTTGGAAGCGACTTGCATCCAGCGTCATCCGGCGACCTTTATGAGGTCGTCTGTCCATCTTGTTGGTGGACGTCCTACGCTGCGCTTGCTAGTCCGCGGCCTCCACTCTAGTACTCTTCGACCCCATCGGCCATCTGCTCTGCGAGCAATATGGCCTACCCATTGCCACTTCAGCTTATATTGTACAGCAGCTATATTGTACGGCTATATGTATAGTACAGCTAATATCTTCTGTGAATTTCTGTAGTGTGTGCTTTGGGTCGTGTTCTTTCAATAAAGAACACCGTGGCATTTAGTCAGTACCAGTCTGACAGTTTCTTCCATCTACTAACTAGGGCTGATGATTTTGTCACGTAAAAGAAGGAAGTGTGTTTTCTGCCCAATAACCATTGTTAGAATTTTCTATATCGTGCTTATAAACTCGCTAATAACTTTTATTGCTCGATTCAGAGCATTTTAGTTTTTTTTTGCTCCATAGATGTCGCTAGTCGGAGTATTAACATAATGCCGGCGCCAGACATGTGTTCACATGAGTGAACACTTCTTTAAAGACGTTGCAAACACATTTTGCCTTTTGTGGCCTTACATTTACGGACGCCTCCTTAGACTTTTATAACTAAACCTTTCTATTTTTCAGATCTTGTTTCACACTATTGGCTTCATGTATCGCTATCTTGTAAGCATTCAGATATTTATTCATAATTTCCAATATTCCGCTCTGCATGGAGAACTTTTTGTGAGTACTAATTTAAACATAATACATTTTTTTTGGTTTACTCTGATGTGTATTTATTTTAATTAATTATTTTTAAACTCGTTAACGCATGCGACGCGCATCACAAAGATTATTTTTGAGGAAAAGAAATTCAGCTACGAGTGGGATTTGAACCCGCGTCTTCTGGATAAGTACTTCAGACGCTTTACTAAATTAGGCTACCGCAACTAAGAGCCTATGCCCACCAAGTTTATTAAACGCGCCGTTGACCCGCATTTGTAGTGATACAGATGCGATGCAAACGCGCTTTTGACAATAAACTGCTCTGATTGACAAAAACGCGCCGTCGACGCTCGTGTTGGAAACTCGCGTTTAAAAAACGTGGTGTGCATAGGCCGTAACACTTGCAAGCTGAATCTTCTATTCCCTCACATGAACGTTTTCACGGTAACGTGGCGCCATCTCTTAGAATAGTTTCTTGGAACTGCTTCCAAACAACATATTGACATTACAGTCAAATAACTATTTATTTGACTGTAATGTATGTATAATAAGAAGAAGGAAAAACATGGATAAAATTAAGGCACTCCCTTACCGGGAGCATTCGCAGTTCACACCGAGACGAAAATTAATTAGTATAGATTCTTTTTTACAGCGTTTAACGTTCCTAATAACATTATGGTTATGCCTCTGGATAGCGAAGTGTTTGATATTGCAAGTCGCATTAAACTTACACTGTGAGAAGTTCTACGAGTCAATGAATGATGTTCAAGATTCATGTTCTCGTATTTTAGGCTGGACTTGTACAGGTATAGAAAAAAACTCTCTAGAAATAGAAATTAGACAGTAACAGACAGGCAACGGACGTCGCGAGACAATCTCTGGCCATCTTGCGTAGGCATCGGGCATGCGGGCGGCGAGTTATGGATGGCTTGCCGTCCGTCATGGATGCCCGGGTCGACGGCGCGTTGTTGTTCCACGGGCGCCTCAAGGAGCTTTTTTTTTTTTTTTTTTTTTTACGTGGTAAAATCATCAAATGAGACCTCCCACCCCGGGCAGGGCGAGAGGTACTGTCAGACTTGTACTGACTAAAATCCACGGTGTCCTTCAATAGCCCTTTATGTTCCGGGGTCACGGTGATGGTATAAGACCCGCGACCGCCTCAAGGAGCTGTAAGCAATCTGACGGGGCCACCTAAGAGGGCCAAAGCCTGCCGGGTCGCGGGACTGTCTACTTCGTAACCGTGGTCCTGGTACATAAAGGGCTATTTAGGGATCACCGTGGATTTTAGTCAGTAAAAGTCTGACAGTACCTCTCGCCCTGCCTTGGGCGGGAAAACTCAGGATGATTTTACCAAGCAAAACAAAAAAAAAGATAGTAATGGCGATTGTTGTCTTCGTTTCATAAGCTAAAACATTATAAGACCCAAAGATGGGGTCTTTGGGACTTTTTTGAAGACCGTCGACAAGAGCGTTCGCTAGAAAGATCGTGGAAATGTTTGGAGGCCTCACCTCAAGCTCTTAATGCGATCCAGTTGCGGGAAAGAGACAGAGCAATACAAGTCGTCTAGCGCCATCTCTTTCCTACAGTCTAAAGACTCACGCTTTAAGAGTTCATGGTAGGCCACTTGTTCATACAAGTAAATACTCTGATCTATCAGCACTTTATTGGCATACAATGTTTCAATTGTTGTAATGTCTTTTTTTTCTCTTAAGCCCGCTGTACACATTGGACCAACGCATTGGGCCATATGCGGCGGTAGGTTGGTAGTTGGCGGAAATACTGGCCGCCCAAACGAAAGTTGTCGGATTTTCGTGCACCAATCAAAGGATCATGGCGTGCTTCGCATACAATGTTCACACGTTGACCCTATGTGTAAACCGTGACATTTGGAATTTATTGTTTTGACCCAACATGCTGGCCCAATGTGTACAGCGGGCTTTAGACGAGTAGTTCAGTCAATAAAAAATAAACAAATGTCATCTACTATCGTTTCAGGTGTCGAGAAGAATTTATTCAAAAATATTAAACGTTTACATCGAGTCAGATTCGCTAAGCTGAATCCCTGTCATATGTTCTGCGTCGATGCTGGTTTACTTACTAATATAATAACTTTTCTTGCTAACTATACCTTTGTGCTACTGCAGTTTGCATTCCTGTAATTTTAGTCTAACTAAAATCATAATATTATAATTTCTTTTCGTTTTATTTATAATTTTTTCTTCTTTAAATATTGCTGACATGAAATTAATGATAACAGTAATACTCAAAATGTAGTACAGTACTCCCATGTTACTAATGCGCATGCAAATCTTCGCCAATTGTCGTATTCCCGGAAACACCCGAATCATTGAATCGAAGAGAGCCCTAAACAATGCACTTGTATTTTGCACCTTGTTCGAAAGAAACAGGAGTCAATGTCAAATCATGTGAAACAATTGAAAACAATTCGGGCGGTCGGCGGCTGTCGCCGGTCAGTCAAAGGTCCGTCAGTCGTCTTTATATATTGGTGGTGACTGCACGTGTTCTCTCTGTATGGAATTATATAGAGCTGCTATTACAAAACACATAATTCTACTAAGTTATGCATGAAGAAAATGCACTTAACAACTCTATATACAATTATACATATCGTCTTCCGACGCTCGGGGAATACGACTGTTGCCAAACAGTGACGAAGACTTCTATTTGCTTTATAAGTACTATATTAATTTCATTTGTTTTTTTGTTAGCAGACTTGCTTCGTCATTAAGGCTCTATACAGACGTACCACATATTAGTTGAAATGGGGTATTCTTTTTTGCGAAAATTGCAGTTCAAATGCAGTTGACACGACTGCAATAGAACTGCAAACCAAACGTGCAGTCCAATTGCATTGCGACTGCAATTGAACTGCAATCGAACTATGTGCTGAGATTGCAGTTGAAATGCGGTTCGTCTATCTAGGGCCTTAATAACAAAGCAAATCTGCACCTCTGTGATGACAGCTGGAAGTTTCACTCAGATTCAGGTGCCGTCCAAGGTCTTATTCAGGGTTCCCGACTGGAACTTCTTCATAGGTTTCAGCCCGTCATTGTCATTTCTATAATCCGGGGATATCGCATAATCCGTTTTAGAGGCGAGCCTCCGCCATAGAATCTGAGGGAAATAACCTTCAGCACGCCTATTGTGGTACGGTAGAAGCGGCTTTAGGATGTTTTTACATGGCCGACTACTAGTACTGCCTATTTTAAACTCCAAAGCTCAGAACATACATACTACCGTGTACTGAGTTGTCGAGTTGCGAAAGAACCAGTGAACTGGAAGAATCGATATATCTTGCAGAGTAGATAAGAAAAAAAATGCTGAGATACAGTACAGTAAGCATCAAAGAAAACTTACCTCTTTTGGTATTGAAACTTACCATACAATGGTACCGCTTTTACATCTATGTCACTTTATTACTTTAATAATTATTGAAAGCGAATTAACTATTCTTATATAAGCTATTATTTATATTAGAAATCCACCCGCCTCGTTCATCAATTTTCTAGACACATAATTGTCAGCATGTACGCAATTATTCATTTGTGTCTCCGTATTCAAATAAAAATGAGGTCTATAAAAAGAAATAATCGTTCGAACAAAGTTGAAAATTATCGTGCCGTAATTCATTCAAATAACTTTGTTGATGAAGATATTCAATCGATGCTCTTTCCTTTAAACTTTATACAAAACATTGTGTTCTGTCCCAAATATCGTATTAAGAACAATTTTATTTACCCAAATAGTACCACTTCCAAGTTGATGTCACTATGTGGCCTGATACTTTACATCGTTTACTTCATCTATCGCATTTATGAGTTGTATATGAAAGAGGTCGTAAGACACCATTTATATGCAACGTACATCTACTCCTATTTCGACTTAGTCCTGCATTCAATCGGATTTGTTATTAATTATATCGTCAGTGTCTTGCAAACACAAAATAACATTTTGTTTGTCATGAAAATTCAAGACGTTCACAGATTACTTAACGACAAAATCCGTTTCAATCGCTTCATCATTGGAAACTGGATCTCCCTCATCTCGATTTTTAGTTCCTGTATTTTGCTTACCACTTGTGTTTATTATAAATTTGGTCTATCTACTACGCAGTTCTGGTTTGGATTTTCTACCTTATGCTTTGATTTAAATATGGCTTACGCTATCAGACTTATAATGTTATTAATCCAAAAAGTTGACTTATGGAATGTTCATACTCAACGTTCGCAAGAGATGTATCATAGTGCCAATGAAAATTATTGCAAAATTATGCTTCAAGCCTACGATGATATTTTAAACTGCTATAAGATCTTCAGGGAGTCTTTCCAGTATATGGTATGTTTATAAATATTTATATTGATAGCTGTGATATTAAAGTAATACGTCAAAGAGGTAATATTGCTTGTTCGGGTGCGTTTAGCCGATACAAAATCTGGACAGAAACCAAAAATGCTGAACAGCATTCAGTTATGCTGTCTAATTTATCGGCTGAAACCATGCTGAGTTCAGACGCGGGTGAAGCATTTCTCAACCACCTATGGTACTCAGCAATCGCCATTTTTCTTTTAGTGCTGTCAAGACTATGAATCGGCTAACGCACCATTTGTTTGAGGCTACTGTTAGAATTATAAAGTATCGATTTAATAGAACCTGGTGACAGATACTACTTCCGAGTGTAGTGGGCAGAAAAAAAACCGTATAATAAAGAGCTTTGCAAGAGGCTTTGTCTGAGATTTAAATCTCAAATCCGTTAAGCCGCTCTGCCTTTATTGGGTAACAAACATCCATCCGTCTATCCATTTATCAAAAAATTCAAACTTTCGCATTTAGAATTTATTAAGTAAGGATACATTATTTGATTTTCAGATTTGGTTTCGAACAGTACATTTAATTTGGCACGCTTTGAACAGGCTACAAACTTGCGTTGATATAACAAAATTAATTGAAAGAGGATACGTGAGTGCACTGGGTTCGGTGAGTTTCTTATGGTACTCTATGCTACTCGAGTCAAGCACGAGCGGAGCACTTGCTGAGCACAAAGTGTAGTATGGACTTACTCGAGTCACGGGGTCTAGTCTCTAATTCCCTGAAAGGAGGCACTGGTACGGAGACGGGTGCTCGAACTTACGAAGATCAAAAGACTACGGGCAAAAGTGGTTCAAGAGCCTCCACTGTCGCATCAGTGGAGGCTCTTGTTGAGAAATGAAAGTACATAGTTGTGACATCATCCTGGCAAACTGTTACAGGAAACTCACTTAAAGTACAGCACAACATCTTACCCCAATCTGTCAGGTATCTTCAATAGATTTTCTTTATCACAAACGAAGAAGGTTCATGTTTGACTGGTTCATTTTCTGCCGTCTCTGTACAAAAAATATTTTCATCACATCTATTCGAAAAGGACGACTTGGTTCGCCTTTAAGTGCGCCCAAAAGTGGTGTTTTCTATAGGAAACTTTTAGCGGGCAGGAATGAGTTTTTAATCCTCTTTATAAGTGCGCCGCAATTTACTTTTACGCGCACTTATTGAGCTGGAGTGGCTGGAGTGGCTGGAGTGGGTCGATTGGATCGAGTGGGTGGAGTGGGTAGGAGTGGGTGGACGGGGTGGAGTGGGTGGAGTGGAGTGGAGTGGAGTTTTTATTTTCTCATAGTGGGTGATGAAAAGCAGAGTGTATCACTCGGTTAAAATATATTTTTGGCTCGGGCGACTTACGTTGAATCCCTCGCTACGTTCAGGATTCTATTAAAGAATCCCTCGCAACGCTCGGGATTCTACTGCAGAATCCCAGACTTTGCTCTGGATTCAAAATAGCGCCCTCGCCGTAAAAATATTATTTTGCTCCCTTGTTATACAATCTATTATTAATTGTTTATTACTAGTGTGTATTAACAAATATGCCCGTTTCAACAGGATATATCACAAATTACGTACGTTCTAATATACATGGTGGTTTTCAAAAGTTTATTATACGAAATTATTTTGAGCGTGTACTGTGAAAATTTCTACACGGCAATGAATGAAACTCTGACAACCTGCACGCTCATTTTGAAATCTAGTTCTACAGGTAATATTTTTTTTAGGAAAATGTTCACTAATAGCTTCTTAAAATTATGTATGTTGCTACTACGTATCGATTCGGTAACTCAAGTCTAAATACTTGAAAATTTCAGCTAGCCTCTTCGTACACAACGCGACGCAAGTCTCCGAAACCTTACGACTTTAGTCTCCAGACGACTTTCGTACGGAACGGTACGCGTCAATGACGACCAACATAGTAAGGATCAGAAATTTGCGTCGAGTTATGTACAAAGGTGCTTACTGTAACGTTTGTGAATATTGCAGATGCTGAAAGAAAAATGTGCAAGAATATGAAACGCTTGCATCGAGCGACATTCGACAAATTTAATGTCTGCAGAATGTTTTACGTTGATGCTAGATTTCCATTAAAAATTATCGCTTTAGTTACTAATTACACTATCATCATATTGCAGTTCGCATTTTTATAATATTTGTAGGATTAGAGGTATCTAGCACCTTGCGAATTCGAGGAAGCCGAAGATCAGTTGCCCACTGGTCGAGATTTCCAGTGGCCTGTATGCAATGCCCTGATTCCTTTCCGTAGTCAAGTAGACTGCTGCAAAATAATAGCAAAGTTGGGTATGCTACTCTGATGTGATTCGATTGGCAACTTTGTGTAGGACTGGTTTACATCTTGTCCAAAGAAAATAAATTACTTTTTCGCTAACTATGTATTTTATCTCCTATCACTTTTTATATTTTATTTGTAGGTACGTGTGTGTTAATTCATATTATGTCTGGTATTTCTAATTCAAAATGGCTTTCTTGAAATAGCTTATTCTTCACGTATGATGCTTTTATTGATCCAATAAACAATAGAACAACATCATCATTATTCAGACGAGGATCATCGTCATCTTCCTGCCCTTATCCCATTTTACTTGGGGTCGGCGCAACACGTTTTTTTCTTCCATTCTCCCCTATCAGACGTCACAGTATCATTTACTCCTTTTACATTCATATCATTCCTTAGACAATCCATCCATCTTTTCTTAGGCCTTCCTCTTTTTTTTCCCTCCACCAACATTCATACTCATCACCCCTTTAGTCACATGAGTCTCATTACAGATCAGGATCATTATTATTATACTGTTAAGTTTAGGCTATATCGATTCCTAGTTCATAAAATATTGTTGCTGTAAATATTAAAATTGTAATTACTCAAGTCTATTACATATATAGCACCAATAATATTGATACTTTTCACTAATGGTTACGCACTCTACAAGCCAGCGAACGTTACCCAGTCAAACGTAAGAGAATAAGGTAGGAAAATTACCTTTAAAACAAAATGGAATCCACAACATGTCGGGATAACACTTTTTTGAGTCACTACGTTGATAAAGATGTACAAGCGATGTTTTTACCTCTAAACCTAATGCAATCATTGTCACTAAACCCGAAATATCAACTCAGAAATAATTTTGCGTACGCGAATAGTATTTCAAGTAACTTTTTATCGTTTTGTGGGTTGCTTACTTATTTGTCCTTGTGTTTATACAGGATCAGTACTATGTTTTTGGATGAAAACATTCAGAGATACCAGACCGTAAATTTCCTTTATTTTGCCACCATTTGTGATACCCTTTTCTACGCTTCTGGTTACATCATGAATTTTATCCTCACTGTCGTTTATTCAAAGGATAACGTCCATTCCATTTTGGCATTTCAAAAAGTACATAGATACATTCGTGATTTTTCCAGTACCAAACGAGTTATTATTAGGAATTCGTGTTTTGTCATTATCCTCTACCTGTTCCAAATCACAATATGCATATATGTCTACGTTGTATACATGCATCCTCCATTGTACGTCATTTGCTATATATTTGTTTTGCTGACTGTCGACTGTAATGCCGTTTATGCGATATGCCTGATTAAATTGCTGTCGGAAAAGGCAAAAAAATGGAATGAAAAAGTGTTGCTGTCATTGCAATATGGCAGCCGTATAAAGCATTGCAATGAAATGACTGACGCTTACGCCAATTTGTTAAAATGCTACAATGTTTACAAGAAAGTTTTTCAACTGCCAGTAAGTTATCATTATTTTTTATACTGTATCATGTAGATCATGGGTATCAGTCTCTTTTTATATTAGTCCTTAATATATCTGCACTTGTAGGTATCATGCATGAAATGCAACGTGTGCGCCAATTACCTTTTACGCACTTTGAGGGCACACTACGTTTTTTAAACGCGCCGTTGATGTGCGATACAGTTGCGCCGGTGCCGCGTTTGCGCCAACGTCGCGTTTAAAAAATGCCCGTGAGGCCCTTAGAGTGTCGATTCAAAGGCGCATCAGTAAATTATTTCGTGCGAATTAAATTGTTTTTGTACTTTTCAGGTGCTGTTTCACATAGCTGAGACGTTTTTCCTTGGCTTGTTAAAAGTGCAAGTGTTGATTAATTTTCTACACTATAATAGCAAAAATCCCGAGAACGTAAGTTTAATAAAATTCTTTTTTGTACTGAATGAATGGATGGACGACATTTGTTTTATCAATCACGTCAGGAAGGCTGTTAAATAGATAACCTTCTCTCGATTCCTTATAGAAAGTAATATAATTATGAGTGCTACACGTCCTTAAATTGTTCCATATACATAGATCGTCTTTTTTATGTGGTAAAATCATTAAATGAGTCGTCCCACCCAGGGAAGGGCTAGAGTGACTGCCACACTCGTACTGACTGACATCCACGGTGTCCTTGAATAGTATTAATAAGTACTGGGGTCACGGTAATTCGATAAGTCCCGCGACCCCGGCGCGGCGCGGCAGGCTTTGGCTCTCTAAAGGCCCCCCGTCATTATGGAGGTATTCCCATTTCAGGAACTTTTTCCAGAGCACTTTTTTAATCCCGTTTGAGCAATTGGTCAAATTTTTAACAAATTGCTCAAATGTTTAAATACTCAAATAGTTGCTCAAATGGGAATACCTCTCATTATGCTGACACTATTTGAGGCGCGCATGGAACACAACGCACCGACGATCAGATAAACTAAAATACTACGTTGTATAATTATAACATTTCCTAATGATTAAATGTTGTTTTTTCATTTTCAGCGCATATTCGTCGTACAGGTATTACTCTACGTGTTTATAGTAAAATACATGTTGACACAGATAATCTTCTGCAATTACACACAAGCATTTTACGATGAAATGAAGAACTCGCAAGATTCATGCGTACTTGTTTTAGCATCCAACTGTACCGGTAAGAATTGTACAGTACATATTTTGTTTTTATAACGTCTTGCGTATTTTTCCTGTCTTTTGTGTGTGTTTACAAACATAGAAACTCACATACACAAACACCCAGAAAAGGAACAACTACTTGCAGATCATACAAACATTTGTCCCGTGCGGGGATCGAACCCACGACAGGCTGCACAGCAGTCGATTGCTCAGCCACTACGACAACCGTGTCGTTGGTGAAGCTTCCGGGGCACATGACTGACACCATGATCTATTGAATCGGAAGGTCGCAGGTTAAAGTCCTAAGAGTTTAGCCCCTTCGTACACAAGGCGACGCAAGTCTCCGATACCTTACGACTTTACCATCCATTGATGCGTGCCTGTGTACGAACCTCTATAGATTTGTTTTGCGATAGTCATTTGGATACCGAAATCGTATGGTATCGGAGACTTGCGTCGTCTTGTGTACGACCCCTTCGTACACAAGGCGACGCAAGTCTCCGATACCTTAGTCAGTTCAAGTCTGACAGTTCCTGCCCTAGGTAGGAAGACTCATTTGATGATTTTACCACAATAAAAAAAAGGTTAAAGTTTATTATTCTACAAAAATCTTAACATTTCGTGGCGTAGGCGTTAATGCGATTAAAAATAAACGATCCTGAATAACGTATGTGATGTTTTTTTTTCTGTAGCAGAAGAAAAGAGACAATGTAAGAATATTCGTCGGTTACATCGAGTTTTATACAGCAAGATGAGTGCCTGTGGCTTGTTCTACATTGACATCAGTCAGCCACTGAGTGCTTTGGCGATTCTCACTAATTACACCGTGGTTCTGTTGCAGTTTGCTCTTCTTTAATTCAATATTAATTAAATTATTATTGTGTTTTGTTTTATTATAATAAACACCTAGAACTATCCTTTCCTACTCCTACTTATCTTATCCTACTCATCCTAGTATTATTAAGGGCGCTCCCTCACCGCGATCATACACCTGAGCCCTTATCACGAGTTTTCAGTATTTTACTTTACAGCGTCTTTCCAGTATCTCCAGAATACAAGAAATTGTATGGAAAAATGGAACACCACCTCTATAAGGAAGAAGAAGCTATTTTATTCTCTTTCACACAAAAACTGCTCCCGGTTATAATTAGCCTTTTCCAATTACATTGGGGTTGGCTTCCAATCAAACCAGATGCAGCTGAATATCAGTATTTTACATGCAGCGAGTGCTTATCGGCCCTCCGCAGCCCAGTAACTGGCTAATACGATACCCCATGGTAAGACTGGTTCTAAGAACTGGAGCTAGTGACTAAATAGTAACGACTTGCAAAGATCTACAAATGACAGCCGGGACCATCCCATGAAGACGGTTACCCATCCACAGGCCAATTTCGGCAACCCGGAATACCAGACTGTGTGGTTGTAACTACTTCAGTAGACGAATAAAGATAGTAATTTTATTAAAATGAAATTAAAGTTAAATATTTATGGAAAACTAACAAAACTTCCCTTGAAATTAATGACACTTTAGTTCTAATGCGCACTTGATCGGTTGTTCAAGCGATTATGAAAACACAGATCAATATAGACTCTATTACAAACAATTTCTTGGATAAAGGTTTCCAAGATACTCTCTTTCCATTTCGATGTATACAGCATATGCTATTTATATCTAGATTCTCCATTAAGTATAATTGTATAAGACCTCATCGTGTGTCGTATTACATCGTGTCCTTCATCGGTACCCTCGGGTTTATAATCTTTCACTCGGGGAATATTTTGGCAGGTTCCGATGGGAAAGTTAATAAATTCCTCGATGTCTTTTTAAAATTCAATGTCGTCTTAATAGCGATTCCTTTCATCTTGTTCTTCACTCTTAATTTCAAACAAAGAAAGGACCATGTACAAATGATTTTAGAGATCCAAAGAGCTTTTAGATTAATCAATTATAAACACTACAAGAAGTCTATCAAAAGGAATTGGATCGGAATTGGGCGCCATTTTATTATTTACGCTTTTTTTACGTTACTGAGTTGTAATTTAAAATTAGCAGTACATTTTTACACTTTGATATATTTTGATGTTAACATTAGTTATGGCATTTCTGTGATTGCTTTGATAAAAGATGGAATTATTTCATGGGTCTCTGAGATTGAATACTACAGTATTATAAGCTTGGAGCTAGAAGACGATAAATATGATGATAAATTTGAAAAGCTTTTCCAAGCATACATCCATTTGATGGAAGCGTTTGCTGTTTTCAAAAGAATATTTAAATTTGCGGTAAGAAATTCATTTTTATGTTGTTTGAAGACAGACTTTCCCTCTGTGGTTATGTTTCGAGTTTGTAATAGTATATTTTCAATTTTCAGACTTTATTTCAAGCAATGCACACATTTTTTCTAAGTATACTTTACCTTCAAACAGTTGTAGAGCTGGTAAAATCAGATTCTACTCATTTTGGAACGGTGAGCATATTTTCATTAGATACTTTAACCTTTTGTTTGTCTTCCAAAGTATTTAACCAAACATAAAGGCGCTCCCTCACCGCGAGCATTCACCTGTAATGTAACGTTACAGATTCGAACATTTCATCAGTGAGGGAAGACAATCGAGCATCAGAATGTGCACTTTGTATTAAATCGGTACTAAATGTGCGCGAATGCTCGTCAGTCGGGGAGGTAGTATTGTAATGTAATGCTCAAAGTCGAATCTATAATGTTACATTACACGATGGTAAATCGGGTTCTACCTGAGCGCACGGCAGTGCGCACTTTTGACCCCACTGTAACTGTAACAATAATTTCTAATAACAAAATTGTATTTTTTTTTTACAATGTAATATTAGTAATGGCGAGCATAGGCAATGTTGACAATGATGTGTAATGAAATTATCCTTTTTATGAACTTCAGTGACCAATCACTTACAATGTTTTTAGATAAAAATATTTATTTAAAGGACATAAGAGCCACCAGAATGGGTGCGAAAAATTCTAAATTTATTGTAAAATAAGAATAAGATTGTTACTTAAAATCAACAAAAAGTCAGTTACGATGTTATTGCTTGCAGGTGTCGAAATATGCAAAAATCTTCTTCGGGCCTCTTTTTTTTTTTTTAGGTGGTAAAATCATCAAATGAGTCCTCCCGCCCTGGGTGGGGCGGAAGGGACTGTCAGACTCTTACTGACTAAAATCCACCCGTGTTCCTTCGGATGCCCTTTACGTTCCAGGGCCGCGGTATCCTGGGTTAAGAAAAAACCCGCGACCCCAGCAGGCATTTGGCGCGAAACACGACGCGCCACCGACCCGGGCTTGGTCCTCGGTCGGACGGCGAGCTACCCATTACTCACCGTCCGCAAACCCGCTCCGCCGCTGTGCCCTCTGCTGATCAGAGGGACACGCGTTGGAGCGTCCACACGACAGGCTATTCGCATACGGGCAAAGAGACCCCTTAGGCACAGTGCCTAAGGAAGAGTTTTTGCCCGCATCCCAGTGTGCACCGGCCCGAAAAACTGGTCTTCCCCCCGGACATATCCGAGAGGGAACTCCAGTCCACGGGCGCACGTGGAGGTTTCCTGTCTTAGCACCCCTCTTCGGGCCTTTGAAAGCCTTTTCCTGTAAAATATTATCATCATCATACAAACTTACGTAAAATGTGATAAAGGCAGGAAGGTTCCTGCCTTTATCACATTTTACTTGGGGTCGGCGCAACACGTTTTTTTATTCCATTCTACCCTATCAGACGTCACAGTATCATTTACTCTTTTTTCTTTCATATCATTCCTAAGACAATCCATCCATCTTTTCTTTGGCCTTCCTCTTCCTCTTCATCCATCAACATAAAAAATAATCTCTTCCGATAAAAACATTAAAAGTTTTAAATTTTCAGTTTAACATCGATACTTTTACTCAGATAACAACTATTTGGGGCTTTAAGAATATAAGTTACATTAATGCATTTTGTACGAACTGCGAGAAATTCTACGAGTCCGTCTACGAGGCAGACGCTGCATGCTGTCGACTGCTGAAGAGTCTTCAAACTACTGGTAAGGATCAGACCAAAGAAAGTAGCTTGGCCAAGTGGTAACCACCGCTACTCACCAGAAAAATCCTGGCAGGTGCCTCCATCAGACTGTGTAAATTAGTTGATTACCACTGCTCTCATAGTGCCGGAGCACACGGCGCGTTGCGACGTCGCATCGCAAAAATTTCGCCCTACTGACAGGCATACGTGACAATCATTTGTGAGGCGAAATCTTTGCGGTGCGGCGCCGCAACACGCCGTGTGCTCCGGCACATAATGGTGAAGGAAAACATCGTGAGGAAACCGGCATATCATAGAACCAAAAATTCGAAATTATCTATCAAAACGCAATGGGTTCGCGAGATGGATTATGGTCCACTTTCTCAGAGAAAAGGTCTGTGTCCCAGAAGGAACATTTACAGGCTGAGGATCAACTTGTGTGGTTGTTAAGGTGAAAGATCCAACCAACCCGCGAAATTCAATTTTTTTTGCAATTTGCAGGCCAGTGCTAGGTTGTATGTTGATTAAATTATTATTCGCGGCTGTAACACGTATGTAGTTACAGAATTACAATCATCTAAATTGATTCACAACCCTCCAACTTTATAAAGGTGTAGGAACAAAAAAAAAAACAGAAAAAGTCATTCCGGGCTGGATGGAGCATGCCCCATAAAGATCTTTATTTTCTTTTACAGTGCGAGCTAAGAGACTTTGCAAGAACGTTCGTCGCGTGTCCCGCGTGGACTTCCAGAAGATGACTGCTTGTCGAATCTTCACAATCGACGGAAACCTGCCGCAAAGTTTTGGCAATCTAATACTAGAGTATTTATGTCTGACGCTTCAATTTGCACTTGTACAAATATACAAAATAAATTTTCAAAAATAATAAAAAAATCGGGCTCGTACTGACTAAAATGCACGGTGTCCTTCAATCTTTACGTTCCGAGGTCACGGTAATGAGATAAGTCCCGCGACCCCGGCGGGCTTTGGCCGCCCGCATGCATGGCCGGAGATCGTCTTGAGACGTCCGTCGCCGCGGGCGTCTACCGCTGCGGCTGGGGCGGAGGGAGGACCTCGTCTTCTTCGCAGAAGGAGGCGACCGCTTCCCAACTTTATTTGCTTAACGCAAAATTGATGTAATGACATAGAAACCAGCGCCACGGTATTCATCTGTCGCCTGTCGACGTTTCGACGAAACGAAATGAAACTACAAACACACCTGTCTTCGTTCACGGATTTAAAATGTAAACGCCCTGTTTCGATCACTTAAGTACTTTCTAGTTGAGGACTTCGAGTAATATATTTTATTTATATTTATACCTTTATTTCAGGCAACTAGGGCCCATAACATAAAATACATACCATAACTATAATAATTATAAATAAACTAATACATATTAATCACTTACGAACTAAACTTATTAGCTATTGTACACGAAGAGGCGGCGTCGTGTTTCGCTGACTGGTGCCGCGCAGCAGGCCTCGAAAACGCCGGTACACGACACCTTTCGGCCAGAACTCATCCTTGAGGAATCTCTCGAGGCAATGAGTCGGTACTCGCACCACAAAAGACTTGAAGTTGGTTTCATGGCGCGGCTCCAACATCTCGACCCTCAAATTCCAGGAGGTCTTGACTCGCAAATACTCCATGACCTCCTCAACCTTCGTGGAGTAATGTAGCCGGGAAACATACAAAAGCGTCGTAGGTATTGCAGGACGCAACAGCATGTTTGGCCCAGCCAGCGCGGAACCACACTGGTTCTGACTCTTCTGAGGCTTCTTCTTCATCTTCTTCTCCACCTTGATGAATCCATCCTCATCCGTTTGCTGCTGCTTCAATTTCTTATTGGAAATTGAGCGGTTCTGCTTACCCGCTTTGGCTTGTTGTTTCTGCGACTCAGCAGGCTTGCCCTCGGTTACGATAGCCGCGTAGGCACGTTTAGGAATCGGTGAACCTACGCAAGCAATCCGATCTACCTGTGACGTAGTCTCTATCGCTCGTGCGGGACGATCGACGGAGTGACGCGATGCATTTTCGTCGATTCGTGCAGGTGACGACACATCCATATGAGGTGACTCAAAACTGCTGACGGATGCGTTTTGCTGTGCCGCGCCTCGGCGCGTGTTCACATTCGTGGCGCTCAGCGGTGACCTACTTGCAGAGACAGTATTGCGCAATGACAATACTTCGGCACGTAGGTCTTCGATGGTGTTTTCCGATGCTGCCAACTTAGACTTCACCTCAACCAGGCTTGTCTGCAACGATGTGATGTCCTTGAGCAACCTGGTGACATCGACATGATCGAAGGTGACAGGGGGCAGTCTATGCAGCTCCTTTGCCACGAACGCAGGAACGTCGTCATGATCAGTCACCTTTAACAAGGTGATAATATCCTGAATGCTCTTCTCAGTGCCATCTCTTCGTCGGGACGGCATCTCTTCGAGCTTCCCCGTAACTTCGAATAGCAGCCTCTTGCCACTACTTATCTCCTCTTCTTTGAAGTTAGATTTGCAAATCTGCAAAATGCTAACTTCGTCCATGGTATCGATGGCATGTTGAATGAATGCCAGCAGTTCGTTGGCTATAAGATTTTGAGAACTCATAGCGTCAACTAGCAGCGGCTAGCGCCGCGCTCCTCGCGAATAAATATTCGTATCAGTTTACACGTCCTTATTCAAGCGCGCGTTGCATTAGACTGTCATAATGAGTAATGGCCAACTATTGTCAAGATAAGCAAGCCTAACACCAACTAATTCAAAACGATTAAAAAGCAAGACATTTCAGTTTGAGTTCATAAACTGCAACGCTAAAAGTCGTACCCTGACGTCCAATACGATCAGCGATATTTGGATTGTTATAAGTGAATGAAAGATCGCAATTTGTAGCTGAAACATTTTTAGTAAGAAAGAGACAACGCTAATATTAAACAGCGTTGTCTCTTTTTCACCAAAAACGTTTTAAATTACTTTGACAGACTTGATTTCTTTGGATAGACTGGTAACGTCTAATGAATTCGGCATCATCATTATTGAAGGGGTGCCACTGACCGCGAAACTGGAGCCTCTTACGTTCCGAAATTCAATAAAAATAAATCATTAGACTATTAGAAAAACCAAATGCGGTTGAAAAAACGTATGTAGGATAGGTATTATAAGTATAAAAGAAAGATTAAAGTAAAATTACGTTGGTTTTTGTAAAAAATCCTCTAAAAAACTTGATATTCGTCAATAATCATCAAACGTTTCAGTTTATGTTAAAGAAACAGTAACTTTTATTGGATTGCTTATTTTGACAGTTTGAGCGTTTCAGTTGAGCTGATAGAAGACGTCATGGTACCAAACCAGTACAAAATTGAATGAATGAAACCAAAACTTGCAACTCAGTTGGGCATACTAGCTGTCAGATGGCATGGCCTACTGGATTGAACGATAAGCTGTTGTTATGGTAAGAATTCGAAGAAAAGTTCAGTTTAGGTCATAAAATAGATCGCGCTAAGAGCTTCTGTTAAGGCCCAGGGTCTCGACTGAAAAAAGAAATCTAACGTCAGTAAGACGAGATGTATCCAAAAAGGGATCTCGGGACACAAAGCCCGTATGGAAGTGTTGTTGTAAGTTAGCCACAAAATTAATTCCCACGAAAGAAGTATGTGTCAATTTGCCAAATGTTTTTGTTTGTTTTATTTTTGATTATTGTAAGTAAATTCACCTGGTACCCTTAGCACGACTTTTCAGTATTTTAGACGTAAAGTAAACTGGAACTTTGACAATTTCAAATTGACAATTTTCAAGGAAAAAATTAGTTCTTTCTTCGCACACCAGAGGCGCTGTTCCATATTTTCATACAAGAAACGCTGTAAATACCTACTGGAAAAACTCTGTAAAGTAAAATAGTGAAAACTTGTGCTAGGGGTACTGATTTATTTTTTGCACGGATAGAAAAACAATTAAGTAAAATCCATAACAAAACTACAGAATACGAGGACACAATGTGGAATCTGAACAGAAAGTAGATACTAGGAGAACAGTACCGTCAGCACGAGTTTTCAGTATTTGAGACGTAAAGTAAACTGTAACTTTGACTACTTCAAATTGACAATTTTCAAGGGAAAAATTGGTTCCTTTTTCGCACACCAGAGGCGCTGTTCCATATTTTCATACAAGAAACGCTGTAAATACCGGAAAGTTGCTGTAAAGTAAAAGATTGAAAACTCGTGGTAAGGGTACAGAATCAAAACTTTATTTTCGTGGGGATTTATTTTTGGCGGAATCTTATTTTTGTGGCGAACTTACAACTACCCTTATGAAATACTAGCTGTTTGTCGTGGTTTTACTGAGCCGCTAGCGTATTGTTGGTCGTAGCGTGACTTTTTATAACTTTGTACAGCTTTCCTCGATAAATGGACTATCCAATACAAAAGATTTTTTTCAATTCGGACCAGTAATTTCTGAGATTAGCACGTTCAACCAAACGAGCTCTTTTACTTTATTAACCGACTTCAAAAATAGGTTCTCAGTTCGACCTGTATGTATGTATGTATGTCTGCAATTATCTCGCGTTTGGCTGGACGGATTTTGATGCGGTTTTCAGGAAAGTCTTCATTATATTCCAAAGAAGGTTTTAGTATATAACACATATAGACCCGTGACGTTGCCCACGTGGATCCGTTTTTGCTTTGTCCGTGATTATCTTGCGTTTGGCTGAACCGATTTTGATGTGGTTTTTAGAAAAGTGTGCGTTAAATTCTGCGGAAGGTTTCAGTATATAACAATAATGGATACCTTGTGAAATTGCCCAAATAGATTCGTTTTTGTTGTTTACTAGGATTGTAGATTTTCAAAGACGCCGAAAACACATATAAGATGAAAGAGATGATAATACTACATATACAACAAATAAAATATAAGATTAGATGTTTTTAGTTTTATTGTTTTACTTTCCCTCTAATCACATAATATTTTCAAAATATACTTTTAATTATTTTTATTTATCCACGACATTATTGCAAATTGCAGTATTACAACAGTGTACTCGACCATCAGGCTGTTAAACTTCTGTGGTAGACGTCCATCGATAGTGAAGATCCGACAAGCTGTCATTTTTTGGAATACTGCTCTGTTCAGACGCTGGACGTTCTTACAAAGCCTCTTAGCTTCCACTGTAAAAAAAAAAATAAAGAAAAATAAAATAAATATTGCAAGGTAGATCATGATAATGGTCGAGATAATCCTCTCACTAAGATAATGCGAAAAACTTTATTCCGAAATTCACAATCACGAATTTCAAAGTACCGATTTTCATTATTCCGATTGGTTAAAAAGTCTTAATTTACCAACTCCGATCCTTTTCCTAATTTTAAAGTTCCGAAACATCAATGTTCCTAACGTTTAAAATTACAAAATACCGAGTTTCAATAGAACGAATAACAAAAATTCCGACTCCAACATCAAAAACACGAATTCCGATTATCAAAATTCCGATTAATTAGAATTCCGAAAATGTATTTTTGTTCGCTCTTGCTTTCTTAGTCCGATTGCTGATTATCACCTACCAAGGCAGCTCGACGGAACCCTGCTTCGCGGGGCTCCTATTTCTGTTTGCTAGGTTTTTAAGATACCTAACGGGAAGGGTAATATTATTGTCTTACCAGTATTTTGCAGTATCCTTAGCATCCTATTACAAGTCGCGTCCGCATCAGACACAGTCATGTAGAATAACTCGAGGTAAGTGTTGAATATGCTGACGAAAGCAATGTTCTTGACCATCCACAATATGATGAGCCACACGACAGTACGAGCGTTATACTGAAATGAATGCAATGAAAAACAATTATTATTAATCATAAGACAAACCGAACGAGAAATTTAGCTTCGAGTATAGTGGTTGCGGTGGCCTAATTGGTTAAGGCGTCTGGAGTACTTATCCAGAAGACAGGTTCGAACCCGAAGAAAATATCTTTGCGAAGACACGACGCAGGCTTTATTGCGTATAAAAATATAATAATATAAAAATATGAAAAAAATAGTATATTTTGCAACGAGTGAATAAAGAGCGGATTTAAAGCGAGGGCCGTTATATGAATCAAGAGCAAGCGAAGGATTTTAATGTCTGAATCACGAGCGAAGCGAGTGATTCAAGTATTTAAATCCTGAGCGACGCGAGTGATTCAGGCCCTCGATTTAAATTCGTTTTATTCAAGAGTTGCAAACGATACTTTATACCATGACTACGAGAAAAAGAAAGATTTGAGCGATAAAAGATATTCAACGAAACAAAATAAAGTTTTTTTTAATAAGTCTGCTCCACACACACGTCGGTGCGAAGTAGTCCAATCGCTCAGTCACTGCGCCAACAAGCTGACATTAAAATCGGAGCAATGATTTGAATTAAGAGTAATTTTCATATTAGCAAGGGGGTTGTCCAGCATCGCGGTCGATGTAGAATGTACTGAAGTGTTCTAAATTCAAACACCAAAACAGTGCGTAAAAGACTACTTTTACGCACTGTTTTCCGTGAGTAAAAGTAGCTTTTTCGAGGGGGAATGGTATAAACGACTTCTTTAATAGGCACAAAAAGTGTAAAATAACTTTTTTCATTCGAGGCTTTGTTTTATTTCAATGTCTTTTGACTATCGAAAGAAAAGTTATAGCAAAGCTCAGAGCTATTCTGAAAGAAACCTCTTAACAGTATAAGCTTTTCTGAAAGGAACAATGTGCATGCCAGTCCAAAAGTGCTGTTTTTCGAATAAAGCTGCCATCGAGAGTCTACACTGGTGTTGGGCGAGGCTGTCGTCTATTAACCTATTGGCAAACACTATCTACGAACAAAATGACTGTTATTCGGTCAAATTATTGTATTTTAAGAATTATGCTCACCCCGCCATAATGTGTCGCTTCTGATTTTTCTATTTCAATAATTGTTTGGAGATACAGTAAACTGTGAATAAATGTGTCCAATGCTTGAAATAAAGTCTGTAAATAAACAATGAAATTGATTAGAAATTGGTTGTAAAATAATAACACAATAAATGCCTAAGAAGAAAACAGTAAATTTTACCGAATACTTAAATATTTTCTTAAAAATATCAAACGCTTCCATAAAATTGAAGTAGGCTTCGAAAAGCTTTATACATTTATCGTTGTCACTGTCTTCTCCGCACTCCGAAACCAATTGGCTATAATGCTCGACTTCAGAAATCCACGTGATCATTCCGTCTCTCAACAAAGAGATAAGAATAAAACCGTAAGTCAAGTTGACGTCAAAATAAGTCAAGGTGTACATGAAGATACATATTCCAACATCGCGAGCCACGAACACACTGGTAATGTAGAAAATAAAATGACGGAAAATGCCAAACCAGCTCCTAAAGATAGCATTATTGTCATCCTTACGATTGATAAAGATAAAACCGTTTTGAATCTTCAAAATTAAAAGGACGTGGTCTTCTCTTTGAATGATATTGAGTAAGTAAAAGATAATGAAAGGTATCACTAACAAGATGCCATTATATTTAAGAAAGATGAGAATAAAAGGGTTGGTTACTTCATCAAAATTTAATAACATTTTTGATAGATGGAAAGTTATAAATACAAGGGTGCCAAAGAGGGATACGATGTAATAAGAGGCATGATGAGGCCTAATACGATCGTGAGCAATGGAAAACCTTGATATAAACAGCATGTGCTGTAAACAACTAAAAGGAAATAGTATTCTTTGAATGTTTTTGGCCACAAAACTGTCCGTTTTAGAATTCACTTTCAACATTGTGTTTAAGTCTGATTCACTATAACAGTTGTGCGAACAAACGTTAAGTGGGATACTATGATAACAACTATAGTGTAATTTGTGTTTATTCATTGATGTTTTAACATGATATTATCTAATTTCATTGTTTTTTGTCACGGCATTTTAGTAAAATTAAATTTCGAAGTTTAATGTTTCCCATTTTGGGTTAATTTGATTGAAACGGCGAATTAAGTAAGTTAGCTAGAGCACTCGGGAAAAATGGAATTTGTGTCTGTCGTTAAACCTTATTCAGTATTTTGATATCACTCAATTACTACGGTATGGACAGTTTATAATGAATTTTAGAGTCTCTCATATCAGCTAGGTATGATATTCTCTACTACTCAGTGTCGTAGCAGCGATAAACTTACTTTATTGGATTTTCAACTTCATGCTCTGCTTATAAAGTAGAGATTAGTATTGCAAGATTTTCCCTGTTGAAATTTGCAGAAGCTGATAATTTTGGTGATTTTACCTACAATTCAATTCCTAGGTAAAAAAACCGACACGTAAAGAATAACAGTGTGATAAGACCGATTGAAATTGATGAAATTGTTGACAGTGATAAATACCAGTACCTAAACCAGTTTCTGTTCTTTTTTCCGGACTTAGTCAAGCATTTGACTCATTTTTCCATATGTTGAAAGTACATGAGTTGTAATTTATAATATTCAAACTTAGTCATGCTAGGCAAGCAAACAACAAAAAAAAAACCACATGTCAAAATTTTAATTTGATTCAAATTACAAGTTGTACAACAATCAATTGAAAGTAGATAATAAAATAGGTACCTATGTATTTTTAATTTTAATAAAACATACTATACATAATTAAAATAACGATACAAATCAGTGCAATCCGAGGATACATACGGTTTTTTATAACGAGCTCACAAATTACAATATCCTCTCACTGCACTGATTTAAAAAAAAGTTAAATACATTTGTTTCCACGTTTCAGTTAGCTTTTCCGCAATCGGGTTTTTCGGAATTTCTAAAGGAATGAAAACTGCAAAAGTACAACAGTGTAATTAACGAGTAGACCCAGCAAACTTAGAGGCAGCATCGCGTCGATTGACGCCAGGCCACATAAGTCAACCTTCTTAAAATTTGTTTCATGTAAGCGCTGAATATTTCTGCATATTTTCTTCTCTTCATCTGTAAATGTAAGCAGTGATGTCTTATTCATCACTTATTTAACAAATTGGCTATCACAGTCAAGTTTGACAAGGTAGAATTCTACTTGGCTATCGCAATCATGTTTCAAAAGGTAGAACCCTGCTTGGCTATCGCAGTCATGTTTGACAAGGTAGAACTCTACTTGGCTATCGCAGTCATATTCGATAAGGTAGAACTCTACTTGGCTATCGCAGTCATGTTTGACAACGTAGAACTCTACTTGGCTATCGCAGTCATATTCGATAAGGTAGAACTCTACTTGGCTATCGCAGTCATGTTTGACAAGGTAGAATTCTGCTTGGCTATCACAATCACTGATTCCATTCGTAATGTCTTGTAGTAGATCAACACTTCTAAATTATATGGCACCAACGATTTTTTTTTTATCGTGGTAAAATCATCAAATGAGTCCTCCCACCCCGGGCAGGGTAGGAGGGACTGTCAGACTTGTACTGACTAAAATCCACAGTGTCCTTCAATAGCCCTTTGTGTTCCGGGGTCACGGTGATGGAAATAAGTCCCGCGACTATGGCACCAACGTTATCATAAAACGTTCTTGATGGAATGGAAGAAAAGGTCGAATACCTTGTCGAGCACGGCTGAGATGGCCTATTTGGTCTGGTTTACTGAATTAGAAGGTTGTAGGTTTAATTCCTGCTCTCAATCGAATTTTCTTTCTACAGAAAAAGCTTTAAAAATATTAAAGTTTAAATGGATCGAGAACACCATTTTTAAAATAAATCATTTACCTGAACAGTTTGAACTCAAAGTAAGTGTACAGGACTCTTGAATTAAGTCCAGAGCTGAGTAGAACATCTCACAACGCCAGCTGAACAGTGTTTGTAAATACAGATTCTTGAAGATACAGTGAAGATTAATATATAACGGTATTGGAATACTCTGAAACGAGAAACAGAAGAAAATATGAAAGAATATTAGTATTTAGAAACATCTCTCCAGTTAATTTGAATCGAATGCCGTGACGGCAAACGGCATGACGCTCTCTTAAGGTATAAGTGAAGATTCATATCTGACGGAACATCCGTCGCGTATTTATAGGTTGGGAAACGCTAGGGAAGACAAATGAATAGAAAAACAATTGACCGTTCACACTCAACCTATGATACGTTAGTGCGTCAAAGAACTTTCGATTATACGCTCGACGGATTTTCCGTCAGATATGAACCTTCTCTAAGTTTGAGATTGGTAAACCTGTTGTGCAATAAAGAAATCACTCGATGCTTTTTTTTTGTGTAATGGTTTTGCTCTTAATCTTAGTCTAGGTCAAGATTTACTAAGGCAAGGTCGACCATGGAACGAACTTACCCAGAAGAAGCATGTTCACTCTAACTTTAAAGAGATTAGAGTTATATGCTGTACGGTGCACGTACATGGATTTTAAAATATAATTATTTATTGCAATAAGTTAGCCAGTAGGCTCGCGTATTTGCACTTTGGACGCAACCTACATTCGGCAGTGCATTGACTCTGACATATTGCATTGTTCTATGCATTTTATGTATATTACATTTTAGTGTTCAATTAGACGTGGTTTGAGTCGGACAACTTGCATTTTCATTTAGATTCATCCCGTTGAGCATTCACTGACATTTACATCTGCATTGACATTACTTATGTTAGGGAAGCACCCTGCATAGTGCACCCTACATAGTTTTTTGGTCCTTCGTAACTATTGCAAGTACTATACAGTCCGATACGTCGGTCGATAAGACGCCGCGCGGGATCTGTGTCGTGTCGTGTCATACCGTGCCACGTGTGTTGCCGTGCAGGAGCATCCGGGGAGGTAGCAGCGGTCCAGGTTCCAGAGCGTCACATTGCATTGCATTGCATACAGGGAGAGTTCCTGAATTTCAAGTAAGATCGTTCATTATTTGTCTTACGACTTTACAATGGAGGGTTTAATCGCGCGTCAAGCGGAGATCCTCGAGGAGGTGAGGAGAATCCATTCTAATTTTAAGAAGGATTCAGCGAGCAGGAAGTCCACCGATTACATTCGTAAAAGGCTTGAGAGGTTAGATGTACTATGGGCGGAATGTGAAGAGAAGAACCGGGAGCTGAGTGCAGTAGAAGAGAAAGGTCATCAATATTTCACCGATAACATTTTCGAGGTCATTAAAGGCTGGTACAAAGGAACGCGTCAGGAGATTGCAGCGTTCGAGATGAAGACGCTTGCTGGACCCAGTAACGCCGGCCACAGTAAGCTAAACATTGAGTTCGACAAAACCCTGTTCGAGACATCTGTAGGAGCAGAGGACAAGCTACTCGAGTTACAGCAGTTGCAACAAGCTAACTTCCGTGCATTCACTAGGTTAGTAAATCGAAGCCTAGACAAGGTTAAGGAGAAATGGGAAATTGAGGATATGCTGAAGACTGTAGAGTTTCGGTGGACTGCGATTGACAAATTACATTTACAAATTGATGGCATATTAGAGGGGAATTCACAGGATTATTATGACGAGTTCTGTCGTTACGAAGATGCATTTACGAATATGAAACGGGCGCTGAACACGAAATTAAACGCTTCTATACATCAACAGCAAACATTGCCTAAAATTGACATACCTATCTTTAACGGCAACTATACCTTATGGCCTACTTTTATGGATCTCTATGTAGAAGCGATTCATAATAATCCAGCGATTGCAAAAACGCAGAAAATGCAACATTTAAAGGGTAGGTTGCGCGGTGAAGCGGAAAAGCTCGTGCAACATTTACACATAGCACCCGACAATTATGACACTTGTTGGGAAATTTTAAACCATCGATATAATAATAAGTTTCTATTATTCACAAGAAATTTCCAAGTATTTATGAGTCAACCAAAGTTACAAAAACAATCTGCATTCGACCTCAAGCGGTTATATGACACTACCAACGAAACAATAAACGCGATACACAACTTGGGCATTGATACAAGCTCATGGGACCCAATTCTAGTTTACGTGTTGTGCGATAAATTAGACTCTGAAACTTATTCGGAATACATGCAATCCAGGTCGGATCCACGCGAGATACCAACATACAATCATTTTATGGATTTCGTTGAAAATAAGTTTATGGCATTAGAACCATTGCACAGGAAAAGGCCAGAAAACAGTGATAAACCTGCATCAAAACCACATTATAAGACACCACATCCGTTCCAAAAAAATTCCCAGTCACAACCCAATAAAAGTTCAACAAACTACTCTCGCAACTTCCATGCGTCAAACGCTGGACAATTCAGCAAGATTATTTGTCCATTGTGCAATATAAATCATGCATTATTTCAATGTACTAAGTTCGCTGAAATGCTGAGTCCGCAAAAAATGGCATTTATAGAAAATAATAAAATATGCAAAAATTGCTTATATGTTCATAATAAGGGTTACTGTGCATCAGCAGAAAAGATGCAGAGATTGCAACGAACAACATAACACACTTCTGCATAGCGATATTGCGAAGTCAGTGCAAACGCCCTCAGCAACACATACAGCATCTAAACCGTCGTCATCGACTTCAACTAGGTCAAATAAAAATCTGCAAAACAACTTCGCATCAAATAATGATGATGAAATATTATTACCAACAGCATTACTGCAAGTAGCCACAGCTGGAGGTGACTACATTACACTAAGGGCTCTAGTTGACCAAGGCTCACAAATTACGTTGATAACGGAGAATGCAGCACAAAGATTGGGCGTAAAGCGTCAACAGCTGAGTGCAAACATAAGCGGCATCGGTACCTTATCCAACAGGAGTAAAGGAAAGGTCCATCTATCCTGCAAGTCTTTATATAACGACTTCCAGTTTACAACGGAAGCGTTAATCATGACACGGGTAGTAAACAATCTGCCTAACGTTACATTTGCAAAGAAACCTTGGGCTCATGTGACAGACATTACACTAGCCGACCCAGATTACAGCATATCGAGGCCCATTGACATACTTCTGGATGCACACGTATTTTCCGAAATACTCATGAATGGCTTAGTCAAAGGGGAGGTTAATGAACCCATGGCTCAACAAACACGGTTGGGTTGGATACTGTCAGGCAATGTCACCAAAACATTTAATTGCAACGTCGTAGTTAATGAAGTCAACGATTTGTCTAAGTACTGGGAAGTGGAAGACATCAACGGAGATACATGCAACTCTATGACGTCAGAGGAACGATATTGTGAGGAGTTCTACACTGCAACAACCAAGCGGTTAGGTGATGGCAGATATGCAGTTCGTTTGCCAATGAAACCTAATTTTAATCAGTTGCTGGGCAAATCAAAGCCACGAGCTGTAGCACAATTTATGCAATTAGAAAGGAGATTAGGCAGGGATGAAAAATTATCAGACAGTTACATCAAATTTATGCAAGAGTACCTGGAAATGGGACACATGAAGGAGAGCAAGCCTGGATGCAACACGGAATGCTACTTACCTCATCATGGAGTTCTAAAACAGGACTCAGTGACATCAAAATTGAGGGTGGTTTTTAACGCCTCCCAGAGAACTGACTCAGGTTACAGCCTGAATGACTTGATGGAGTGTGGTCCTAAGCTTCATCAAGACTTATTGACGTTATTATTAGGATGGAGGTTATACAAGTACGTCTTTACTGCAGATTGTGAGAAGATGTACCGCATGATCCTTGTCCATGAAGAAGACCAGCACTTGCAAAAGATCCTGTGGAGGGAATCCAACGAAGGTCCCTTAAAGGAGTTCCAGTTGTGCACAGTGACGTATGGCACCAAGGCAGCACCATTTCTAGCTCTTCGAACGCTGAAACAGCTTGCAGACGATGACGCACAGAAATATCCGTTAGCAGCGGATGTCATTGCTAACGAAATGTACGTTGATGATGTCCTAAGTGGCAGCAACTCCATCGAAAGAGCACAAGAAATTCAAAAGCAACTCATCGACATGCTAAGTGGAGCTGGCCTTACACTACGGAAGTGGTCAAGCAATGAACAGACCTTGATTGAAAGCTTATCTTCTTCAGATCTTAACCAAACGACAATGCACTTTACAAACGATGGAATGACAAAAGCCCTGGGGGTCCAGTGGAATCCTACAACTGACACGTTTTCGTTTACAAACAAAATACAATTTGACAATAAAAACCAATTGACAAAAAGAAAACTACTATCGGAAATCTCAAAAATTTTCGACCCACTGGGCTGGCTGACACCTTTGACAGTAAAAGCAAAACTGCTGTTCCAAAGCGTTTGGCTATCGGGATGCGAGTGGGATGAAACCTTACCTGACAGCGTGCAAGAAGAATGGAAGCAGTTTACTAGCGATTTACACAAAATAGCCGAATACCAAATACCAAGGTGGCTGGGAGACATTACGAAACCATTCCAAGTACATGGATTCTGTGATGCGTCCGAAAAGGCCTACGCATGCGCTATATACCTGTTGACAACAAATGACAAAAGCGAGCCTGTGACTAGACTTATCGCTGCAAAATCGAGGTTATCGCCAATCAACAAAAAATTAACCCTACCTCGACTTGAATTATGTGGAGCGCTACTACTTTCACGGCTCATAAAAAAGGTCCTGACAGCCTTTAAATGGGACAATGTGCACAAAAATACATACGCCTGGACGGACTCTATGATTATATTAGGCTGGCTACATGGGGACGTCACAAAATGGAAGTCGTTCGTCAGCAACAGAGTACAGCAAGTGCATGACGTAATTCCAAAACAACACTGGAGTTATGTCAAATCCGAGGAAAATGCTGCAGATTGTGCATCACGCGGAATCAGTTGTTCCCAACTATTGCAACATTCATTGTGGTGGCAAGGTCCCTACTGGATGAAAAATTACAATGAAGATACTTTTGACAAAATTGCAATTACACCGACAACATGCGAATCAAAACAAAAACAAATGCAAACGTATGTTGTGAAATGTGAACCGTCTTCAATAGTAATTGAGTTATTAGACAGACACAGCGATTTGACTCGTATTACAAGGGTCATTGCTTGGATGAAACGTTTCATAAACAGCTGTTCGAACACCGACACTCATCGTATTACTAACTATTTAACATCTACAGAACTACAAAGCGCTGATAACCTAATAATGAAACATATTCAATTGCATGCCTTCAATGACGAGATTATGAGATTGAAGGAAAACAGAGGTTTGAGCACAAAAAGTAACCTCTTGAGTTTAAATCCATTCCTTGACAAACATGACATTCTGCGAGTGGGTGGAAGGTTACGTAACTCAAAATTACCGGAAGACACTAAACATCCAATTCTACTACCACATGACAATAAACTGTCAGAGCTATTAATTTGGCAAGCTCACAGAAGAACATTACACGGAGGTCCTAAGTTAACCCTGACACATCTACGACAAAGAGTTTGGATCTTAGGAGGACTCCGCGCCGTAAAAAAGGTTTTACACAAATGCGTAACATGTCGCCGATATATTGCTAAACAAACTAATCAGATTATGGCTGATCTACCAGAGCCGAGAGTGACAGTATCTCGCCCATTTACACATACAGGTGTCGATTTTACTGGACACATTGAAATCAAGGCAAGTAAAGGCCGAGGCGTCAGAACATTGCTGGCGTACGTTGCAGTATTTGTTTGTCTAGCAACAAAAGCCATTCATCTAGAACTGGTATCAGAACTATCCAGTACAGCATTCCTTTCGGCTTTCAAGCGCTTCTGCGCACGTCGAGGTACACCACGGGACATGTACAGCGACAACGGCACGAATTTTGTGGGTGCAAATCGGATCCTACTGCAACAATACAAATGCATTGTCGAAACCATAGACAACTTCTTCTTGGGAAAAATATCAGAGATGGGAGTTCGATGGCACTTCAATGCCCCTGTCTGGCCAAGCGCAGGCGGACTGTGGGAAGCCGCTGTGAAGAGCATGAAATATCATCTCAAACGGGTCATTGGAGACCAACGTCTGACATACGAAGAATTTACAACTCTGCTATGTCAGATAGAAGCTTGCTTGAACTCACGACCACTATGCACCGTTTCAGAGAACGCCGAAGAGATAAACTATTTAACTCCAGGACATTTCTTAACTGGCACATCACTCATGACAATTCCAGAACCCGACATGGACAGGACTTACCGTTTAAACACAAGATGGCAAATTGTACAACAACTTAGTAAAGATTTCTGGAAGAAGTGGTCGCTAGAGTACCTCCAACAACTACAAGCAAGACTAAAGTGGAAACGACAGAACACTGACATAAAGAAAAATGACATTGTATGCATTAAAGATGAAAGGTTACCTGCAGGAAAATGGGCACTGGGTCGTGTAGCGGATTTACACCCTGGAAAGGACGGCCACACTAGAGTTGTGACATTACAAACTGCAAAAGGCGAAACTAAACGACCTATTACAAAATTGGTACCGCTAGTGGAGGCTGAAGAACAAAACAACCCTGTCACTGACAAACTACCCAAAACCAGACGAAACCGTGCTAAAAGGCTTAGCTGGAACAGCTTGGTGTGTTATATGCTGATGCTAATTATGACATTGATAACACCTACTGTCGAGCAAGATATGAAACTTACTCAACTGACAAAAAATCAAACACTTTACTTTGACAAGATTGCAGACCTACAAGAAATTAGAGATGAATGGAAACTGGTATTCTATTACAATATGACAAATTATTGGCGCAGTGTGGACACTTTGCAAGTATTCGTATCTCACATAAAGCAAGCTCGTTGCGAAGAGTGGATGATGCAATTTCATGTTCTGATAAACCAACTTGAACAAAGCACGAGTGAACTAAATTATTACAACGAATTACTGAGGTCCCAGCGGATAATTCAACACAGGTTCAAAAGAGGATTAATCGACGGAGTAGGATATGTTGCACATTCGTTATTCGGAGTGTTAGATCAACATTTTGCAGAACAATATGAACAGGATATTGACACAATCCAACATAATAATAATCACCTACTTCAGTTGCTTAAAAATCAAACAAGTGTTCTGGAAACCGAGAACAACATTGTACAGCGTAACGAAGCAACAATGGTGAAGCAGTTCACTTTAATCAACGATCACCTCACGTCCCTAGAAAATAAGACGCTCCACGATAAACTGGAGAGTTCACATGCATTCTATATCATTACATCGGCCATAGCTGCAGAAAGAATGGCTCAAAACTTAAAGGATATTCAAGAATCGCTCATCAACACCCTGACAAATATGTACCAAGGACATATGGACGTGCACCTATTATCACCAACCCAAATGCAAAGCGAATTGGATAGAATAGCTCGACTACTACCTCGAGATTCTACACTACCTGAAGTTCATAATGACATAAGAGACATCTACAGGCTGTTCAGAATACATGCGCGCATAACAAAGCACCACCTGCTGATGGAAATAAAAGTACCGATCTTGAGTGATGCCTTATACGAACTTAACAAACTTATCAGCATTCCTCAACGTATTGACATAAATCGAGTAATGTATGTTATTCCTAACTCAGCATTAATAGCATTTAACGCTAACCAACACTCATTTATACCCCTAGAACAATATGACATTAATGAATGCCAAAAATTACATGACCAGTATCTACTGTGCAAACTAAATCATCCTATATACAACACCGGTGATCGTCACAAATCTATTTGCGATATACAGTTGATTCGAAACAACGAAGAATACAGCGTTTATTGCCATACGGAAATAAAAATATGCGCCGACAAATGGGTCAAATTACATAAACAAAACACCTGGTTTTATTATTGTTGTGACGCGTGCGAAGTACAATTAGTGTGCGGTACTCAAATGACATCGGAGACGTTACGTCACTCGGGTCTGATAACGCTGAAACAAGGATGCAACCTGCAAGGCGACTCATTCACACTGCACGCATACATGGAACATACAAGTGACATTTTAGTGAATGAACCATATGCGATGATCGTGCCCACGATCTCTCCAATCAACAACATAATCAATACCTCGATTCGTAACTCATCCTTGCATATTGAAACGCACGAAGAGACATTCAAGAAAATTGACACGCAACTACGCTCTCTAAAAGAACAGTCTAAGCTAGACACCATATCCTCTCACGACATTCATCACTACATTGCAATCTATGTGGTCATTGCGATTAGCATTGCACTGTTTGTAACATCGGTGTACTTTTGGCGAAAGATGACCACCCAAAGACAGGGAGAGGGTCCGCAAGACGCAAGAAGCAGAAGCAGACGTGAAGAAGATCATGACATCGAGGATAGAATCAGCAAGATCGACAAACGGGACTCAAAAGTGAACAAAGTGTCGTGTGCTAACCCTACCACAAGTGAAGTGAAATTTGACACTGAAAAACATAGTGAAGTGTGCTAATTTATTATTATGACATTCTATATATAGACTTTAGATATTCATAGTTTAAATCAATCGTTATTTACATTCGTGTCTACATTTTTACATTATTTTTTAATTTCTTGTTTTATTATTTTACTTTTCTTACGAGATTGTTTTATTTAGTTATTTTTTGTGTTGTGGCAATATGTACGGTGCACGTACATGGATTTTAAAATATAATTATTTATTGCAATAAGTTAGCCAGTAGGCTCGCGTATTTGCACTTTGGACGCAACCTACATTCGGCAGTGCATTGACTCTGACATATTGCATTGTTCTATGCATTTTATGTATATTACATTTTAGTGTTCAATTAGACGTGGTTTGAGTCGGACAACTTGCATTTTCATTTAGATTCATCCCGTTGAGCATTCACTGACATTTACATAAATGATAAATGATAAATGATAAATGATGTTTATTTAGCAAATTGGTTTTGGCAAACTCTTTTACACGTCAAAAAAAACACTATTTTTAAAAACTAGATGAGGTCGGTGTTTCGTACCTGACTACTCTGAGAAGAAACATCCGAAACAAACTCAGAGGTCACAGTCTCTTTTAAAGTCCAGACAATTTCGTATTAGTTATATGAGAACCATGCAGGTGTCTGAGGTGTTCTTTTGAAGAAAGAACCACACAGATTTGAGTGGGCCTGTCCAGTCAGTGCAAGCATGTGTCAGTTACCGTGTAGCTCAACTCATAACACAAGGAGCTCAACGATACGACGATCAATACCAAAGAAAGGACATTTGGGTAGGCCGCATAAATAACTCAAACTGTCAGACAATTTAAATAAAACGCAAAAAAAAAAAAAATAGAATAATGTGTAACCCACACATGTCCTCACATTCACAAGTTTGTAGAAAAAAAAACACAATAATAATAATAAAAAAAAAAACAAAATTAAAATTACAAAGTAATTCATGTCAACAAATAAAAAGTATAAAATAAAATAAAGAACAACACAAAAACAAAAAATATGTACAAAAAGAAAATGACATAGAAAATGTCAATATACAAAAAAAATATAAATAAATTACAAAGTAATCATGTCAAAACACAAAATAAAAATTACAAAAAAAGCATGTCAAAAAAAAAAAAATTTACAAATAAATTGTCAGGGTGTATAAAATGAAAGTATGTCAAAGTAAAAATAAAATGTCAGGTTGTATAAAAAGCAAAAATAAAATATAAAACATGTCAAAAGTGTAAAAAGAAAAAAAAAGAAAACATTAGTGAATTTAATTGGAGCAGCTTATTCCCATGCCTTTTTATCCTCTAAATAATGATTAATATGATAATAAGCTTTCTGGGCCAAATTTCGTTTAATATACGATTTGAATTTATTAATACTTAATTTTTGAATAGGGCCGGGAAGTTTATTATAGAAACGTATACATTGACATCTAAACGTAATTCCTATTTTTTTGAGCCGAGTTGCTGGTACAATAAATTTATCTTTATTCCTTGTGTTAACACTGTGAATATCACTATATTTTTTAAAAAGATTAATATTTTTATGTGCGTACAAAAGATTTTCATAAATAAATTGAGACGGCACAGTCAATATATTAATCTCCTTAAACTTTTCTCTGAGGGAGCATCTGGGACTCAATTTATACATGGAACGAATTGCTCTTTTTTGTAATACAAAAACTGTTTGAATATCGGCGGCATTTCCCCATAAAAGAATACCGTACGACATCACACTGTGGAAATAACTAAAGTAAACTAAACGGGCTGTCTCTAAATCAGTTAAGTCGCGAATTTTTCTAACGGCAAATGCTGCAGAGCTAAGCTTTTTTGCCAATTTCTCTATATGGGGGCCCCACTGAAGTTTGTTATCCAAGGTTATGCCTAAGAAGACTGAGGTGTCTTCCGGTTTTATCTCTTGATCCTTTATCCGTATAACAGTTTCCACTTGTTTAACATGAGGTATCGTAAATTTAATGCACTTCGTTTTTTTCTCATTTAGAAGAAGATTATTACATTCGAACCAATTCACTATTTTTGCAAGAGCTCTATTAACATCATCAGTAACGACCTGCTGACGTTTGAGTTTAAATAAAAGGGAAGTATCGTCAGCAAATAACACTATGTCATGATTGTCTTTTATTAGGTAAGGCAAATCATTTATGTAAATGAGAAACAAAAATGGGCCAAGAATTGAGCCCTGGGGTACCCCCATTTTTAAAACAGATCCGGGAGATCTTTTTCCGTTGACGTCCACTCTTTGAATCCTATCACTCAAATAAGAGGTAAGAAGATCCAAAGAGGCGTTCCGGATACCGTAGTGGTGCAGTTTCCTGATCAATGTTTCGTGAAGAACGCAATCGAAAGCCTTGGACAAATCGCAAAAAATGCCCAAAGCATCGCATTTGTCTTCCCATGCATCATAAATGTGTCCTAAAAGCTCAACACCGGCATCAGTTGTTGAACGACCCCTTGTAAAACCATACTGTTTATTGTGCAATAACTTATGTTTGTTAAAAAAACTTTGCAATTGAACCAAAATAAGTTTTTCAAAAATTTTACTGAACGTAGGTAGTACTGAAATAGGTCTGTAGTTAGTAGGGTCTGATGTACTACCAGATTTGAATAGTGGTATTATTTTACTATTTTTCATTAGATCAGGAAACTCTCCACTGTCAATACAATCATTAAAAATAGAAGCTAGGGTAGGAGCTACAATATTTATAATAGACTTAGCGACATCCACTGAGTGTCCCCATAGATCAGCGGTCTTCTTAATATTTAATGTGTGAAAAGTTTTAATTATATCTTTACAAGTGACATATTGAAAACAAAAATCGGAATCACAAGCAGGAACATTATCCTTTAGTAAAGATTCTGCAGCAGCAGGTGACGAGTTTAATGATTTAGTAGTCGATACAGGAACGTCGGCGAAGAATCTCTCAAAGGCTGTGGCAACTTGAATATCTGAATTTAAAACATTATCACCAATGGCAAGGCTGAACTCACTATCCGTCCTGCACGACTTTCCCGTTTCGCTATTAATAATTTTCCATGTCGTTCTAATTACATTACTACTGTTTTTAATTTTAGTACTCAGGTATTTAGCCTTTGCTACATAACAAACTTTTTTAAATAATTTAGAATAATTCTTAACATATGAATTGAATTCCACAGTATTAATATACGACCTCTCTTCATACAGCTCATAAAGTCGTTTTCTACTCCTATGAATACCAATTGTGGCCCAGTCATTGAATGAAGCTTTACTATTAACAGAAATTGTTTTGGGAACAAATGTGGTATCAAATTGTTTGCAGTACATACTGAAAAAATCGCTAAAATGTTGATTCGGGTCATCATTAGTAGACAAAAGAGATAATTTATGCGAAAGTTTATTATTAAAAGTTTCCAGTCTACTTTTAGTTTTTGGGTTAACTGTGATTTCTTGTTTAATTACTTTTTTGTTAACATTTTCAATAGTAATAAGTTGCCCGCAATGATCAGAATCTATTAGGTTAATAATTGCTTTATGAATTTCTTTGACATCACTATATATATTATCTAGGCAAGTTGAACTAGTAGGGGTTATTCTAGTGGGCTCCAAAAATTTATTTTCAAGATTGTATGACCGGAACAGGCTTAAGATTTTAGTGCTTAGCATAGAATTTTCTAACAAATTAATATTAATTTTCTAACAAATTAATATTAATTACATCTGCATTGACATTACTTATGTTAGGGAAGCACCCTGCATAGTGCACCCTACATATGCGTTCGGAAACACAGACACAGGCAGAGACTTCCTCTCCTTCACTGTCTACATTATAAAAGACGTTCGGAAACGTTTAGTGCGAATTGGTGGATTAGCAATAAGGTAAGGATCGTAATTCGCCGTGCGTCTAGATGTGCGATGATAGAAGGGGGCTGGTGGGAACTTCATCAGAATCAAATCTTTACGTTGTTTTGTCCTTTTATACATAGTGCGTACGCGTTATTTTGCACTTGGGTGCTTTTCCCTTTGAAATACGAAAAAAAAACACGTTTGTATATTTCTCACTATGATGACATGTGATGTGGAGGGATGAGACTCATGTGACTAAGAGAGTGATGAGTATGAATGTTGATGGATGGAGAGGAAGGGGAAGGCCAAAGAAAAGATGGATGAGTTGTGTAAGGGATGATATGAATGAATAAGGATAAATGATACGGTGCCGTCTGATATGGAGAATGGAAGAAAAAAAGTGTAGCCCCGACCCCATGTTAAATGGGATAAGGGCAGGAATATGATGATGGATATTTCTCACTATTTTTCTTTTTAGATTTTCATAAAATTGATAGTAAGTTAATTAACATAGGCCGAAATCTTACTTTTTCATGGCCTACTAAGCTGATCATTAATTGAGCATCAATAAGTGTGTGGATAAAGGTCTCAATAGTGTGAAGTGTCACCTGAAACAAAAATATTTTTGGAAAGGACGTAGTACGAGTATGAAGAAAAATGACTTGAATTCGACACTGACATAGTTTTTTTTAATAAAAAGGCTCGGCAGATGTTGATAAAGAAAATGGGATATTTGGGATAGTTACTGTTTCAGAGAGAAAGTAAGTAAAAAGTGAATCTGTTATCAAAATTGTTAAACATTTCCAGCTAGATACATATATTTGCACATATAATAGATAAAGGACAAAACTACTTACCAGAGGCTCATAAGCCGTTTTGAAAACATTATAACATTCTAATATTAAGTTGTAACCACGAAACTTGCAGATAAAAAAATCTTCTTTGTTATAACTCTGGGGCCTAAAAACTTGATCACAACATAAAAGAGCATAAGTTTCTAGGGTACTGATGAGTCTAATTGCGTAGATCATATTTATGTCGAAGACAATTATAATGAAATAACATAAAATCATCGACCAAGGTGCTTCAAAAGCACAAAAAATAACTGTAATTACTACATGAAAGATGAAAATCAGGACAACTGCAATCCAATTCCATTTTGTAATGCTGCCGATCATGTCTGCATTGATAAAGAGTCTATAAATTTTTTTGAATGCAAGGACGAACTCTATATTGACTTTGGCGTGGACAATGTTGAGGATATACATAGTGATGAAAGCAGTAGGATAAAAGATACTATCGAAGAAAAGCAGGAAGTTCAAAATAAGGAATGATGGTTTTTGAAGTCTGAACGTAATTGAACGCAGTACAAACAGGATTACACGCAACATTGTCCATAATAATGATAAAAATTTGCTATTGTGATTGTTTGGTTCTACAAAGTCACATTTAAACGAATACTTGGATAAGAAAAATACATTTTGCATCAAATTTAAGGGTAAAAGCATAGTTTGTACATCCTCATCAACTGCATGATGAATTATAATTTTCACTCTATTATTTTTATTGATGGGAAAGGTTTTTTTCTTAAATAACTTATTATACAATTCTTTTAGAGCCATCACAATAACGCCTGAAATGAAAATGATGTTTCTAATTGAAAGCTACTTGCTTGTTTTTTTTTATATACTTTGTTTTAACAATCAATAACCCCTATCCCTTTGTGCTCTGTAGATAATAGAATGTGATAAAAGGGTAATTTGAATTAATGTTAATTAATTTCTTTATTTTTTAGGCTTGTTTCATATTTGAAGTAGTAGATATGAACCTCGTTCGAGGGTTTGCTAAAATGTCCTGCACTAGCTTAATTTTAATTATGGAAATCTTTCAATCCTTTTTTTTTTCTTATTCTTGTCTGTTAAACGCTTAATATGGCTTTACTATCACAGTAGGTATGGGATGGCTTAATCACCTAAAAACGCTATCAGCAATTTGACAGAGTCTCCATAGAGACTCAATTTATACATAATACTAATTTGATTAGGTACAAATCTACATGAACGCTATCTTGAAACTAAATCAGATGATAAGTATGAGTATCTGGTATGGGATTTTTTTTTTCAATTCATTTCAAGTAACATTGGAGACACTGGAATATTTGAATGGAGTCTTTAAAAACAAAACTACGTTCCAAATTCGAAAGTCGTCGGATCGAAAAAATGATAGTTAATAACTACATAGATAAAGATGTTCAGTCAATGCTTCTGCCGTTGCACTTGATGAAATACGTTTCATTTTATCCACAATATCGTATTAGACACAACTTTATATTTCCGAACGACCGTCTATCGAAGAGTTTGTCATTGTGTGGCACGATTTTATTTATAACAATTTTAATGGGTGATTTTTGCAATAGTTTTTTTGTGTACAACAATTTGGATTTAAAATTTGCTGCTAAATTTTTAAACTCTTTTTTGTTTTCCATCTGGCTCATCAATGATTATATCCACAGTGTTTTTAAAACGAAAGGAAATGTTTTGTTTATTTTAAAATTTCAAAATATTCACAGATATTTAAATAATGAGAAGGAATTTAAATTTTTTACGATAGCTAATTGGATTAGCGTCGTCTTCTTTTTAGTAGTTTACGTTACTATGATCACTATTCTTTCTATAATTTTTCACGTACCCGTTTTTGTTATTCTATTACTTGTTATTTTATCGAGTATTGATTGTGACATGATTTATGCTGTCAGACTTATTCAGCTTTTGAAAGACAAAATGAATCTTTGGAACAGACAAGCTCTTCAACATCAAAGTGTACAGGATACCAACAAAGAAGAACATTGTAAAAGAATGTTCCAGGCTTACGTTGAAATATTAGACTGCTATGATTTCTTCAAGGTTTCTTTTCAAAAAACGGTTTGTTACACATTAGCCGTCCTACTACAAAAAAGTTTAACATAATTATGTTGAACACTTGTCTAAAAAATGTCAACTGCAAAACGGCATTTGACGTTGATGTAAGGTGTTTTGCAGTTACACTTTCTTTAGACGAGTGTTTTATTCATTTTTTCACCATAATAAGAACATTTTTAAACATTTTCACGAAAAACAAAAAATAATAAAAACATTTAAAAATATAAATAACTACTGGCCCACTGGTATCGGGAACAGGGTCCAAGCTACCGGCAATCAAGGCTCCAGAGAAAGGAACCTCCTAACAATGGGCACCGTGTCCAGAAGAACTGCTCTCTGAATCTGGCCCTTGATCCTGCTGCCCAACGAGAGCCTCCTGAGATGTTGGTCGAGGCTCTTGGCAATTAAGTCATAGAACGACACGACTATTGGCACAATGATAGCTGAATCCACATCCCACATATCGACACCCTCGCGAGCCAAATCAATTAATGTTTTTTTTTTTTGTGTGGGTCATCTCGCAGGTCAACCTCTAGTAGGTTGTGTACCTACTGCTTAACCGGACTTTTCTGTGGATGCCTTAAGAATTTAAGGCCTCCAGCCAGGGCAACAAACTTAGTTAAAAACTAAGCGACCACACGCTAAGGGCACCCCCTGTGGGGTACGGACCTCGGCTTAGGGTGTCGCTGGGAAAGACAGCTAGAGACAGGCTGGATCTTATGTGAACAATTTATGAGACGAGTGTTATATTTATAAGGCTTTGCCTAACAAGTTTGCCAAAGTCTTGTTGAGTTTTTTTTTAATTTTTATTTCAGGTCGTTATTTATACCATGAAGTTTGTCTTGAACTATCTCGTTCATTTTCATTTTCTTGTCGACAATATTAAATCAATCGTACTAGGGGGTCATTTCGGTGTAAGTATATATAATTATTTTACTATTTGATTAATATACATTATGTTTGTTGTGGGTGGGACCCTCGTCCTAGCGATCCAGCAGGGGCGAATGCAACTTACAACCAGCACGCGTAGCATGGCGATTCTATCTCTATTCTACCAAGAAAAGACAAAGTTATGTATCGCTATTTCTACACAAGTCGACTGTTTTTTTGCACAAATATGACACCATTCGTACACTATTAAGGTAAAGAACGTTTATTTTTCATATTTTTTTCATTACCATGCTTTAAACAATAAATATATTTCTACGTTCTGTCATTTTGTCTATTCTTCTGTCGACAAAACCCCTTTCTACGGCGCCATGCTACGCCTGCAGGGATGACGAATGTAACTGATTCTAAACGGCGATAGCAGGTAATTTGGAGGCTGTTATTTTTATCTTTTTGCAGGATTTAATTCACATAACGTCTCTTTGGTTCGGCGTATGGATAATAAAATCTTTTGTAATACTCATCACGTTTTGCGTACACTGTGAAAAATTTTACATCGCCGTAAACGCCGTTCAAGAATCATGCGCAATTATTATGAATTCTAAGTGGTCAGGTACTGTTGTTATTAATTAATTAATTGAGAAAGGGTGATAAGTTTTAAGAAAAAGCACTACCGACAGTTTGACATTTTTTTTTTTTTACGTGGTATAATCATCGAATGAGGCCTCCCAACCCGGGCAGGGCGGGAGGGACTGTCAGACTTGTACTGACTAAAATCCACGGTGTCCTTCAGTAGCCTTTTTGTGTGCCGGAGTCGCGGTATACGTATGTCCCGCGAACCCGGCAAGGCTATGGCCCCCTGCAGGGGGCCCACCGACAGTTTGACAAGCAGTCTATTACCAAAAACATAGTAGAATTGACAGGCCTGTTGGTCTAGTGGTTAGTGACCCTGACTGCTATGCCGGAGGTCGTGGGCTCGATTCCCACCCAGGACAAATGTTTGTGTGATGAGCACAATCATTTGTTCTGTGTCTGTGTGTAATTTATTTATATTATGTATGTATTTAGAAATATATAAGTATGTTTATCAGTTGTCTAGTACCCATAACACAAGCTCTGCTTAGCTTGGGACTAGATGACGTTGTGTGATAGCTTTGTGGAATATTATTTTTAATTCCTTTGCCCTCATTACAGTTATCACGAAGCAATTCTGCATGAATGTTAAACGTCTACATCGCGCCAGATTTGAGAAGATGAGTGCTTGTCGTATGTTCTATATTGATGCTACTTTATCGACCAGTTTGATAGTTTTACTTGCTAATTATAGTTTTGTTTTGCTGCAGTTTGCGTTTCAATGATTTTGTGTGTCTTTGTTTGAAAATAAATGATCTTTTAAATTGCATTCTTTTTTCAAATCAAATCAAATCAAATAATTTATTTCAAGTAGGCCTGCTTTTTTTTTTTTTTTTTTTTTAGCGTGGTAAAATCATCAAATGAGACCTCCAACCCCGTGCAGGGCGGGAGGTACTGTCAGACTTGTACTGACTAAAATCCACGGTGTCCTTCAGTAGCCCTTTATGTTCCGGGGTCACGGTAATAGAAATAAATCCCGCGACCCCGGCAGGCTTTGGCCCTCTGAGAGGGGGCCCCGTCAAAGTAGGCCTGCTAGAGGCACTTTTGAATTGTCAAAAGACAAAAATTGATTAGGTAGCATAAAATAGTTATGGTGCTACAGTCCCAGTCACAAGACATAAAAACGAGTGAAAGTACCGTAGGTGCTCATTCCAAAGCGTTGATCTCTATGGAGAAGAACGAGCAAGAAACTACATGGACACTCTTTTTCAATAGCCAAAATTTTATTGTGTTTATTCGAGTTGGGTTTGAAAAAAAGACTCTTTGGTCGTTTGACCCTGCTCTAGCGGGGCCTGCGGGTACAAACGACCAAATGCGTTTTTGAGTTGGTCGTTTGGAACCGCTTTCATTTTAAGATTTGTACTAGCAAATAGAAAAGTGTCTTATCTCTATAAGTCTGTTCCGACTTTCGGTATGTCGCTTGTCCAAGGAGATGGGGATGTACACCGGGACATAAGCACACACACACAGCTTCACACACAGCACACGCAGCTCTTCCTTATTGCTCTTCCTTCCTTGACTAATAAAAGACGGAAAGATATAGTTTGCCCCCAAATAAGTACAAAACATGCTCTTACAGCCAAATTTTATATGTTCCTTGGACCACTACTCTAGAACAGACTTAATGAAAATGGTAACATCTACTCCTTAAATTGCAAAAAAATCCTTAGAGAAACTTTACAAACAATGTCCTATAAAGATACAGAGAAGTTATTACTTGTGCTAAGCAGGGTTTTTCAACCTTTTTCATATCACGACCCCTTTAGAATGAAGAAATATTTCGCGACCCCCCTACCCGTCGGATTTTTTTACATGTATTTTATTTTGTGACAAATCCAACACAGTAACTCATTTTCACCGCGCATTCGCGAACATTTTGATACAAGTTGCGCGTTATGATGCTCGATTGTTCTGCCTCACCGAAGAAATGCTCGAATTTGTAACGTTAAACTACAGGTGAATGGTCGCGGTGAAGAAGCACCTCAATATATCTTTTTAAACTAAATTTCTAATGCAGTAGCTTTTCCAACCTTTTACAACTCCCTTATAGAAGCTTCGCGACCCTCCTGAAGAGGCTTCGCGACCCCCCAGGGGGTCGCGACCCACAGGTTGAAAAACCCTGTGCTAAAGTAAAGATTACTTGTAATATTGTTATTGTGTGTTTTTTTAAACTAAGATAAGATAGTATTATATTTTTACAACTTTTTAAACATTTGATTAGTATGATTTTATATAATTATCTGATTATTTTTAATTAAACTAATGTTACCTCAAATCGCCTGTTTGGCCGGGTTCCCACTACGCCGGACCGGCAGATCTGCCGCGCCGGTAAATCTGCCGGAAGGGCTAGTGGCTGTACAATTTATATGAAGCTATTCACATTATCCCGGGTCCGGCATTTTTGCCGAGCCCGGCATTTCTACCGAACGTTTTGTCACTACGAATTGCCGGTAGAACGACTGGGCCCGGAGTAATGTGAACGAGTTTGTGCCGGTATGTGTCCCCCGCTCGCCCCGCTCGTGCTCCCCTCGCCCCGCCCGTGTTCCACTCACGTCATTCGGCTCGCATGTTCTGGTAAAAGTAGACGTTTAGCATGGATATTCAAGCAGAAACTTTAATTACGCTTGTCCAAGAGAGACCTGTTCTGTGGGATAAGACCGAAGACGTTTATAAAGACAAAAACTTAAAGTTAGCAGCATGGCGTGAAGTATGTTTAATATAGAAACCAAACTTCGATGAACTGGATGAAAAAGAAAGAAAACAGTACGGTGAGTTTTTAATGTTTTATTGATAAAATGTAAATGCATTGATAAATTTTATTTTATAGCTGCTGCTTGCCACGGAACGGAACCAATATCTGAAACAAAATAATTAGTAAATAATGTCCGTATAGCGTTGGCATTAGGGCCACCTCGACTCGACACATTTCGATTCATGGGTGTAGTTTCTTGTTCTTGTCTATGTTCTATATTTTGGTAACTTTCAAAATTTATACCATCTTTTTCTCTTACAAAATTATGTAAGACTGCACAAGCTTTAATTACTTGAATTGCTGTGTCTACGTTGAGATCTATAGCTCGATGGATTATTCGCCACTTATTTGCCAGAATACCAAAAGCGCACTCAACATACCTTCTTGCTCGACTTAGTCTATAGTTAAAAATCTTTTTATCAGTATTCAAATGTGTACCTCCATATGGACGTAGGAGATTAGGTGTTAAAGCAAAGCCTTCATCGCCAACAAGTATAAACGGTAATTCTTCGTGCAAGTTTTCATGAAGTGGTCTAGGCTTTGGTACATTTAAAGTACCATCATTGATCTTTTGCCAAAATGTACTATCCTTTAATATACTAGAATCGCATTCCTTGCCAAATGAGCCCACACTAATAAAAATAAATCGGTACTCTGAATCGAAAACTGCCATTAATACAAAAGAATAATACTCCTTGTAATTAAAGAACATAGAACCACTCTTGGCTGGTTTCAAAATTCTGATATGTTTGCCATCTACTGCTCCAAGACAGTGAGGAAAGTTGGCTTTTCTTTCGAATCCTGAAGCGATGTCCTCCCATTCTCTCTCAGTATCAGGCAGCTTAAGGAAATCTGTCTTTAGGTTTTCCCAAATGACGTGGGTCATTTCTTTTATTAGTTTACTTATTGTCGAAACGCCTACTCTGTATGAGTAATGTATTTCTTTGAATGAACATCCTGAAGCTAAATATCTGAAAAAAAAAGTATTTTTTGTTAATACATTATTACTTTATACGTCACCAAGAAACAAATTGTATTGTTTTATGATATTTTTTTATTGATTTCAGGAAAACAGGTTTCAACTAAATGGAATAATATACGAGATTCGTGGCTTAAGACAGTAAAGAAACAAAAAGATGAGTCTAAATCTGGATCTTCGGCCAAAAAGACACGAAATTATTTATATCACGAGCAATTAATGTTTTTGAAAAAAGTCTCCGAACCTCGACCACCACATGAGTCAGTTTCAAAAAAAGCAAGAACCGAGACTGAAGTAGGCATGGAATCAGATTTTCGTTCACCTTTAATTAAAGACTAGCCGACCCTTGCCCACTTCGTTGGGCGGTAATTTTTTTAACTTGTAATGAAATGATGAGTGTGGTTCGGTTAGTACTGAGTGCCGAGTGCTATGATTTATTTCCTGACTGCCAAAAAGAGGATTATGTTTTTATTGCATACTGACAGTAACCGCCCGCCGTCTTTCTGTTGCTAGGCGTTGCTCATGTTCAATGCTAGATTCCCGAGGTCGGGCCTGCGATGTTCTCCTTGTTTGGTTAGCGAGCCACTGCGAGCGATCAGTGCTAGTCTCCCTATCCCTTGTTGTTGAGATATGCTGCTTTAAATCACTGAGACGCTGCGCACGTTCAGCGTAACCTTTTGAATACCGAAGTCGCGGTATACGTATGTCCCGCAACCCCGGCTTGGCTATGGCCCTCTATAGGGTCCCGTCATTATGCTGACACTCTTTGATGCTCGAGTGGAACACAACGGAGAATGGGGCGGAGGGAGGACGCTGTCCTCTCTCTCACCTATTCCACCTCCTTCTTCGAGAGCATGACTGCTTCGCAAAAGGAGGAGACCGCTTCCCACTCCGTCTCGCCCCGCAGCATGGCCGCGACCTATGCCGGGTGCGAGAGGTCTCCGCCTATCGCCTGCGTGAGGACACGGCGGTGCTCCGCCCAAGCAGGGCAGTCCCGCATCGTATGCTCCACCGTGTTCTCCGAGCGGTCCTCCTAGTGGTGACACTCGGGCGTTTCCTCCTTCTTTATCAGACACAGTTACCTACCGAAGCATCCATGTCGGGTGAGGACCTGTGTCAAGCGATAGATGAGGACGCCGTGGGGCTTATCCAGCCACTCCTTCTCGCTCAGCGCTAGATAATCTCGATGTTCCAGCTTTGGTTGGCAAGACGCTGTGAACGCTCCGAGCTAGATTCCCCAGCGCATGCTTGCGAAATATTTTCTCTATTCCTCGAGAGGCGCTGATGATCGTCAAGAGCAGACTCTTCCATACGGTGTACTCGAGTTGCTCTTGTCTGGGATGTCTGTCGGTAAAGTTGTGTTTTCCTATTAGGCATGGTATACAATCGCTGAAACTGTCCGATATCCCAAAAACATAAATACCACAGCTTCGAATTCAAAGAATGAGAACGCGGTAGTATTTGTGTTTTAAGAAACCGAGCAACCAAAACAATTTTAAAGACCAACACGTAGGGGTGCTAAGACAGGAAACCTCCACGTGCGCCCGTGGACTGGAGTTCCCTCTCGGATACGTCCGGGGGGAAGACCAGTTTTTCGCCCTCTGATCAGTAGAGGGCACAGCGGCGGAGTGGGCTTGCGGACGATGAGTAATGGGTAGCTCGCCGTCCGACCAAGGACCAAGCCGGTGTCAGTGTCAGTGGCGCGTCGTGTTTCGCGCCATAATGCTTTCTGGGGTCGCGGGTTTTTGTTAACCCAGGATACCGTGGCCCCAGAACGTAAAGGGCATCGGAAGGAACATGGGAGGATTTTTGTCAGTAAGAGTCTGACCTGTCTGTACCACATAAAAAAAAAGACCAACACGTTATTGCACAACACCATCCAATGGATCTTTCTTTGTCGTGTCGATGATTCCTTTCTATTGTATATTTCGACCAAAACTCTGCCACGTTGACGGCGTTGGTGGTGGCCTCGGATAGATCCCTTGGATCCCTTAAAGTGCAGGTGGAGTTACAAAGAGTACAATTGAGAAGGTGGGCCATCGTTTGCGATGATCCTATGAATAAAACGTCCGTACAAAGCCTGTTCTAATGTGGTTCGCGAATGGACGGCGGCATTTTGCGATTTAGTGATTTTATATTTATCATCTTCGAAACTATTTAATCAATTTACTTATTATTTTGGGAAAATCGTATCTCTATGATGCTCTTGTGATCATAATAATATTTTTTTTGTCAAGTTTTAATATTTAGTTGATTAAAAAACCGTCCAAAGGTATAATGTCGTTCGTGAATGGACGGCGGCATTTTGCGATTTAGTAATTTTATGTTATCTTCGAAACTATTTCACCAATTGACATACTCTTTGGGGCAAATCGTATCTCTATGATGTTCTTGTGATCATAATAATATTTTTTTGGATAAGGTTTAATATTTAGTTGATTAAAAAACCGTCCAAAGGTAAGTATGACGAAAAATATTTTTTTTACTCGTAAAACCTCCTATAACTACTAAAACATAAAAGATAGAAATATGGTGTCGCGGACTTTATTGTAGAACTATTCAAAGCGGACATTTTTGCCATACATTGTTTTCAATTATAAACAACTGTTGAGGCAGCGCATGCTAATAACTCTGTTAGAAGAGCAATTTTTTCCGCCCGGCTACACAAAACTTAGATAGTTCAGCTAATATGCATGATATCTTTATAATTTATAGCCTATAGCACTCAGGGATAATGTAGCTTTCTACCAGTGAAACAATTTTCAAAATCGGTTCATTACTTTCGGAGATTACCCATTACATACAAACAAACAAACAAATTTACCTCTTTATAATATTAGTATAGATAAAAAAAAAATGATAATAAAGAGGTAAATGACAGGATGGTAAAGTTTTTGGATTCCAGAATAAACCCAGAAAAGGAAAACCATCATCTATCTTTCTTCAAAGGCATTATACCAATCTTGAACACTTTAACTATCGAAGAGACTTTAGAATTTCAAGCCAGCGTCATGACAATGTTGCAAAAAATTTAAAGTAGGAATTATGGGAGACCAAATTACGGACATTGGCGTGATTCATATAATCAGATAACCGGACCAGATCAGTATTCTGGATACTACACACATAATAGCGTCAATCAACAGCCAATACCTACGCAAGATCAACACTACCCTGGATACTCTACGCAATATAATATTAGCAATCAACAGGCAACAACATCTATACCATCAACTTCATCTCAGACATCGAATTCGATTCCAGCTTCGCCATCAGCATCTAGTAATTCGATTTTGAAGGGATTTAAGTTTGAGTACAAATAAATACTTAAATATTTGTTTGCATTTTTAATTCATAATGATTATCAAATACATACACCCTCCCACACACACATTATATATATTCACATTCATGAAACAAACATACATAGCAAACATTCATTCATTCATAGTCTTAAGTAGGTACCTACGTCAAAACTATTTTTACGCAATCTAGTGCATAAAATAATCTTACCTTAGACATATGGCTAATCTTTGTTCTGGGCAAATACATTCTCTGAAACTTGTATCTCGTACTCTTATGTCTAGTCGTCCCAGTAAGTCGTCAAAAGTGGTTGCTGTCATTCGAAAATAATTGAAGAACTTTGATTCGTCTCTTCTAAGTTCACCCATTAATGTTTCAAATGTTCCAAGTGAAAATCTTTCCCGTAAAATAGGGTGTACCCAATGTTTTCTTTTATTTTGCCTTCTATTAAGATACCACCACAACACAACAATTTCGTCGTCCATTGTGCGCGCAGGTCCAAATTCAACTGAGGACTGTCTGAATTTCTTCCGGGATCCGATTTAATGTGAACACTCTGTCCGGTGTCCGGTTTTCGGCAGATCTGCCGGTCCGGCGTAGTGGGAACCCGGCCAAACACAGGATTACCTAGTTCAGGCACAAAGGACCATGCGTCATTTTGGCCCATCGCTCAACAGCGATCGAACCTATGCCAAATGAAAGCTTTGAGGATGTTATGCATTTCTTATTATGGCAGCTAAGTCGAATTCGAGCGCCAACAAGGTGATTTCGAGCATTGAAAACATTTATGCACTTACCTAACCTAACCTGTAGCAACATTATCCTACTGATTTGAAACAGGTGTCATTTGAAGCGTGTGATAGATACGATATACTTTTACTATGGCGACATTCTTCAAAAGTGTCAGGTTCACCTGGAATATCTGAAAATGTCAACCTAACCTAACTGTGGCAACATTCTCGTACTGATTTGAAACAGGTGTCATTCGAATCGTGTAGTAGATACGATATACTTTTACTATGGCGACATTCTTCAAATGTGTAAGATTCACCTGGAATATCTGAAAATGTCAACCTAACCTAACTGTGGCAACATTCTCCTACTGATTTGAAACAGGTGTCATTCGAAGCGCGTGGTACATACGATATACTTTTACTATGGCGACACTCTTCAAATGTGTAAGGTTCACCTGGAATATCTGAAAATGTCAACCTAACCTAACTGTGGCAACATTCTCCTACTGATTTGAAACAGGTGTCATTCGAAGCGCGTGATAGATACGATATACTTTTACTATGGCGACATTCTTCAAATGTGTAAGGTTCACCCGGAATATCTGAAAATGTCAACCTACGACAACCTACGACCTACCTTTTTACGACAAATTTTACTGAACTCTAACGTTAGCCTTCGACAAATGGCGAATTTGACATCCCCATGTTTAGCAACTTTGAAAAATGACGTCATTAGATATTTTTGTCGAGTTCGACACCATCTTTAAAACGGAGATTAGGCCCCCTGTACTTGCATTTTAGTTTGTCTTCGTTCCCTCTCCTCAAACTACCGGCACACGCCGCATCGCGCCGTCCACTCGACCGCGCCTCAACAAGTATGAACTCGCTTTGCTTGGGCCCCAAATTACCAGACTCTTCCTATATTCGATTCTATAATGGAAGATGTGTTAAATAAAGTATGTAATAGTAGTAAAACTATCATCATCTGTGGTGATTTCAATATTAATATATTAGAAAATAACTCCAATAGTATTAGATTGTTGAGTCTTTTTAAATCATTTAACTTGTCACATATTTTTATGGAACCTACCAGAGTGACAGCTTCTTCTGCCACCTGTATAGATAACGTTTTTTCTAATTGTGATTATTTGCATAAGGACATTATAAATAAATTGCCATCTGATCACAGTGGCCAAACAATAACGTTTTGCGCCTACACACCTATGCAGAAAACTAATATAAGGTATAGGCCAATTACATGTAAGAATCTAGAAAAATTTAATGATACACTAGCAAGTAAATTATGTGATCAAGATATCTTTAATAATATAAGTGACCCAAATGAGTTTTACGCCGAGTTTTTTGCAATTTTAAATACAGAATTTACTGACACATTTCCAGTAAAAACTAAAACCATAGTCACAAAATTCCTGTTTAGTGATTGGGCGACACCTGGAATTCGTAAAAGCAGAGAAAGGCTCTTTGAACTTTATGGTCTAAAGAAACACATTATGAATAATACCTTTCATCAGTATGTTGCAAAATATTCAAAAACTTTTAAAAATGTATGCAAAACAGCTAAAGCTATTCATATTAGTAATAAAATAAAATCAGCCGATGATAAAATTAAAACAACTTGGAAAATTATAAATAATGAGACAGGTAGGAATAAACAGCGCAATATCGAATTTAATTTAGAAACTGCACATGGCCCTATAAACACTGATAAAGAAGTAGCTCAGGAATTTGAAAAGTTTTTTTCAAATATACCTCTTAAGACGACTGAGTCCTTAAATTCGTCACCTGCACTCGCTGCCGCCTTACTTAGAAATAATGTAAAAGCTTGCCCTATGGAGTTTAGATTTCGGCACACAAACCCCCAAGCTGTGATTAAAGCATTCAAAGATCTTAAAATGAAGTCAACAGAAGATCTCTGGGGAATGTCCGTGAAGGCCTGTACATCCATAATAGAAACTGTAGCGCCTTATTTAGCTTTTATATTTAATACCAGTGTTGACCAAGGAGTGTTTCCGGATCTCATGAAGCATAGTAAGGTAGCTCCACTTTTCAAATCGGGTGATTGTAAAGAACCAAACAATTATAGGCCGGTGTCAATTTTGCCAGTTTTCAGTAAGGTGTTTGAAAAGTTAATGCTTACACAAATGCTATGTCACTTCAATAGAAACTCCATCTTTCATGATCAACAGTTCGGTTTCACCAAAGGCCGTTGTACAACTGACGCCGGTGTTACCCTATTGAAGAACATTTTTAACTCCTGGGAGGAAGCGCAAGATGCCATAGGAATCTTTTGCGACCTCTCAAAGGCATTTGATTGCGTAAACCACGAAACGCTTTTGCTGAAACTGGAACATTATGGAATCAAAAATAAAGCTCTTGATTTACTAAATTCATACCTTAGAGATAGACAGCTTAAAGTACAGATAAACGGTGTAAACTCTTTAGGGGCTGAAATTACTATGGGCGTGCCTCAAGGTTCTATTTTGGGTCCATTCCTTTTCTTAGTATATATTAATGATTTACCCCATTTACTAAAAAATCAACCACAGATGGTGTTATTTGCGGATGATACATCGTTAATTTTTAAAATAGATAGACGTGCAAAAAATCTAGACACTGTTAATGAGTGTATTGCTAAGGTTCAAAATTGGTTTACTCTGAATAATTTAGTTCTTAATGAAAAGAAAACGAAATGTATTAGATTTACTTTGCCAAATGTTAAAAGTAGCGATTGCGACATTTTACTAAACGGAGAAAAATTGGAATTTACTGATCAGACGGTTTTCCTAGGAATCACGTTAGATGATAAATTACAATGGGGGCCCCATATAGCATCTCTAGCGGGGCGACTAAGCTCAGCCGCTTATGCTGTTAGAAAGATAAGGCAGTTAACCGACGTCGAAACTGCGCGTTTGGTTTACTTCAGCTACTTTCACAGCATTATGTCTTATGGCATTCTACTGTGGGGCCGGGCAGCTGACATTGAATCCATTTTCATTTTGCAAAAAAGAGCTGTCAGAGCAATTTACAATCTTCGTCGTCGCGAATCTCTTAGGGAACTATTTAAAAAGATAAATATAATGACAGTGCCTTGTCAATTTATTTATGAAAATATAATGCATGTTAGGAAAAATCCTCATCTTTTTAATAAAATAAGCGACAGACATAATTTTAATACGAGAAATAAAGATAAAATTGATCAACGATATTTTAGATTGTCTAAAGTACAAAAATCTTTTATGGGGTACTGTGTTAAGTGTTACAATAAAATACCGAGTGAAATCTTAAATCTAAATGAAAGAAAATTTAAAAGTTATATAAAAAATACACTTAGTAAACAAGCATATTATAAATTAGAAGATTATATTCAAGATAAAAATGTTTGGAAACATGCTGGTCCTGCTCCATAGTACAATGTAGGGCTTAAACAGAATCAAGCTGGTTGAAATTTGAATGCTCACACACTCCATAAATTGTATTTGTAAAATAGCTTTAATTGCAATATTTTGTTAAAATGTGAACACCATGTACCTTTTTGCTATTTTCTTTATTCCCTATTATTTTATTTTTTAATCATGTTTTGTTTAGATTTTCAAGGTACATTGCTTTTACATTATTTATTTCAATGATGTAAAAAAATATTGTAAAACATTTTTAAAAAGAGTAAGTATGGAGTTTCTTGCCCATTCTTCTTCATACAACCTACCTTTGCGAATGGGTGTAGAATCAATCCCATCCCATCCCATTTCCTTAATTTTAATTCGACGTTTAAAAGTGCCTCTTTGATGGCCTAATTGAAATAAATGATTTGACTTTGACTTTGACTTTGGGAACCGGTAAAATAAAGGTTCTTAAAGGTTCCAATTTAGGTTCTGGTTCCTGTTCCTGTACAGGTACCGGAACCCCTAAATACCTGTACTTTACCGGTATTTTAGAACCGTTTTCAATCCCTGGGGACAATATCTCCCAACATTTTCCATGTTCACATTGGCTAGTTTCTATTAGTGTACAGTCTTCAAATGTACGTACTTTGATGACACAACGGTCGACACAAGTGAGCGTCAATTTTACCTAATTCTAAGTACATTGTCGCTACACAGACAGTTCAGGGAGCATTCGTCATCCATAACTAAGAATAAGGAATCGTCAACATCGGTAAACTACAGATAGCGCGCGAGTTGAATGCAGTCGGGGTCTGAGGTGAAGAGCCCCCCGCTACCCGCACGCCCCACCTCACGCGCCTGCAGTGTAGTATTTTGCCATCCTTGTCAACAGCACTACCGCATTCCTAAGCTCTGCATTCAACTCGCGCGCTTAGTGTAGTGTGTTACTATCCAAATCAAACTTCATCATCATTTCAGCCTATTGCAGTCCATTTGATGGACATAGGCCTCTCCCAGGGAGCGCCCCAGCGCACGATCACCTGCTTTTTTCATACAGCCACTGCCAGCCACATTCTTCAGGTCAGTTTATCTTGCCGGGGGGCGTCCCACCCTATGCTTACCTACACGCGGTCTCGATTCGAGAACCTTCCTACTCCACCTCTCATCGGTTCTGCGACAAACATGACCAGCTCACTGCCACTTAAGCTTGCTACAGAAATCTGTAGAAGAACACACAACGAACTAGTACCACTACTTTTAATGAAATGAAATAATATTGCGTAAACAATATTGCGAACATTTAATTAGTCAGAGATCGAGGTATTATCACGAGTTTTCAGGTATTCACGACCAATGACCTTGACGTTAATTTGATAGATAATAAAAGTTCCTCTACTGTACGAACACTAGAAGGACTTTTTATTTTTGAATCAATTAATGTAATACAAATACTTGGAGTAGATACGCTGTATGCCTAAATACGTAGAGTAACTCATGCTAAGACATCTGTTGAAAGAAAGTAAATAAAAAACAAACGTTTTAAAAATGATTTCCTTTTCGTCAAAAATTTTAATTATGACAAATTGCTTTCACGTCTACTGTTTGACGATCAAACTTACCTTGGTGTCAGGAAACGCATTAACATAAATTATGAAGACCGAATTATAATGATTGCTGCGTGCTCGTATTTTCCATTTTTGTGTTCATAACGTTATTGTATTCGAAAAACGATGTCTCTTGTGAGGAAGGCGATACGCAATATTCTACGAAAATTTCGATCGGATATTTTTTTGGATAACGGTGTTGATAAAGATATACAAGCTATGCTTTTACCTTTAAACTTAATGAAAATAATAGCGTTAGGCCCAAAATTTTCCGTCAAAAATAATGTCATAACTCCTAATGATATCCTAAATAATTTCTTATTGTTTGGTGGAACAGTGTTAGCTATTTTCGTTTACGCTTATCGAATTGCTCACTTCACTGACGACAATGTACGAGTATACACATTTTTATTCATACAAGATGTTGGCTTATTTACCGATTTCATCTTTCATTTCTCCGGATTCCTTATCAACTTTCTGATGGTTCTAATTCATTCAAAGAATTATGTCGTGATGATTTTAACTATGCAAAACGTTCACAGATTTGTTAACAATAAAATTTTTACCAAAATATTTGTCAGAAATAACTGGATTGGTATTTCTGGCTTTTTCTTCGCTTTCACTTTGTATTTCGTCTACCATTGCATCGCGTTCCCAGAAATACCATTTTATACCCTTATCAGTATGGTGATTTTGTTAGCCTATGATACTGATATGATTTATTGTATTAGATTAATAAAATTGCTCGAAAACAAACTTGTTCAATGGAACCACTTTGTACTAATTGACCACCAAACATATATGGATCCAAAAAAATCGTTCAAAGCTTATCTTGACATATTGAAATGTTTCAATATTTTTAGGATGACTTCTCAATTCACGGTAAGTTGAACGCTAAATTACTAGACTCCGCATGCACGATCTAAGGAACAAAAACTATTCTGTCAATTTGCTGAGGTACTACGTAAGTGAGGGGGACGGGGTACTGCGTTGTGATTGGCTAACTTAAGGTCTGTTCTGTCTCAAGGTATGTTTACGGCTCACAGGAGTGGTCGAAATAAGCCGGATATAAGACTTTTTTGCCTAATGTGTTGACAGACATCGGTCGCATGTTATTTGGAGTCTAGTAATATATCGTCGTTGTTTAGAGATATGAATCAATTACAAAATTTTTCGTTTTAATTTTTTATTAGGTTTTGCATTCTACTCTGAAGAATTTCTTGCACTCATTGGTGTACGTCGAAATATTGATCGAATATTATAAAAAGTCAACAAAAATAAAAGAAAAGGTATGTAATGACTAGTTCATAAACACTGTTTTTTATTTGATTATGTGTTTACTTTGTAATGTTCACTCTAATTTTGATGAGTTGGCTGTTTGCGTTCGAGATGCATTGAATTGATTTTATTTCATAGCATCATCTGCCTAGCCATTTCCCAACTTTATTGTAGTCGGCTTCTATTCGAACCAGTAGTACGAAAACTGAGACAAACATTCATCATCTGCCTAGCCTTTTCCCAACTTTATTGTGGTCGGCTTAAATTCGAAACACATGCTACGGAAAATCAGTACTTTAAAAGAAGCGACTGCCTATTGAACCTCCACAATCCAGTAACTGGGTAATACGATACCCCATATGGGGTGGTTATCATACTTTAGAGCTTATGACTAACAGTAACGACTGTCAAAGATCTATGAGAGCCGAGACTAACCGCTATACGTCTTTTTCGAGGCACGGAGGAAACTCGCTATGACAGATGGTCACCCATCCGCAAACCAACCTCGGCAAGCGCGGCTTAACCTGAAGGTTGGCCTGTGCGGTTGTAATTATTAAGCCACGAGCGCCTTTTTTTTCATAGTGTGTGTGTTTTGTTTTTCAATCTGTCTATTTGTGATAAAATGATATTGTTGTCTTATTTTCAGTACATAGCAGTATTGGCTACATATAGCATATTCTTCTGGTTGACAAAAAACATAGCATTACAGATTATATTAAGTCTGAATTGCGAATCATTTTATGAAGCCATAAAAAATTCGCAAGATACATGTATTTTACTTTTGAAATCGAACTGCTCAGGTATGTCAGTTATTCAGTATTCCTATGTTTTATCCAAAGAGCTGCTTCGAATTTAAGAGCGCTTCAGCCACGCTTAAAATTTGGTCAATACTTCTTCAATTTATACCTAAAGACAGTGCTGAACTGGCTGAGCAAAAATGGTTATCAACGAAGCTAGACGTATTTAAGTTGCTTTAGCAGTAACAAGTTAATATGCAGTCAAAATTCCTAATCAGGAATCGGAACAACGGGTAGGCCGCTGCATACGCGACGGTTTTTTTTCACGGACGGGACTGAACGGGATTTGTTGGAAATATCGTTTCTTAGAAAATTTTTTAGAAGGGCATAATATGTCACGGAGACACGGAAGGGACGAGAACGTGGCACTGACGAACGAGGTAGCAACGTCCCGTTCCCGTTTACGCCCCGTCCGACGTTTTATCTCGGTACGTATGGAGCGGCCTAAAATTGATTTATACCTACAGATAGCGCGCAAGTTGAATGCAGAGTTTAGGAATGCGGTAGTGCTGTTGACAAGGATGGCAAAGTACTACACTGCAGGCGCGTGAGGTGGGGCGTGCGGGTAGCAGGGGGCTCTTCACCTCAGACCCCTACTGCATTCAACTCGCGCGCTATCTGTAAAAGCAAATTGTAGCGCCTGCGTGACATACATTTTATAAGTATAATACACAGGTGCCACAATTGCTATGAGAATAATCGTAGGAAATTGTTTTTTTAAGATATTATTTTTTGCCCCTAGCAATGTGTAAGAATAAAATAAGATCTTTATTTTTTAATATAGGCACTGTGTGTGATATGTTACATAAAAGTGGTCAGATTCGACATATTTTGCCACGAGGCGTACAAATATAATTATGTCAGAATATAATAATTTAAAAATATCATTCTGATATTGTTCCATGCAATCATTGTAAAAACCAACTAAATGATGTAGCTCATTTTAGATTTAGTTTTTACTCTTTTTTATTTATATTTTTAAGTTCAGAATAAATATGACATAAATTTTATAGAAGTTGTATACAATTCCTAGATAATATTGTTACATTATACATAAGTTGTATACATTGCCGTTAACGTAAAAGATTCTTATTGCCGAGAAAAATTTATGTATTAGTAGTTTTTCGAAAAAAAAAATGAAACTTATTTCCTTAGTGAACTTACTGTTTTTTGCAGATGAAGAAAGGAAGTTATACAAGAACGTGCGACGCGTGCAACGAGCATCGTTCAGTAAGATGCGCGTCTGTCGACTTTTCTACGTAGACGTGTGTCTATTACTACACCTGGCGGCGCATCTTTCAAACTATTCTATTGTCTTACTACAGTTTGCATTTCTGTAGTCCTTTGTTACGTTATTGTAAAAATATTGTCGTCGTGCTAAGTTCCAATAAAGTTATTTTTCATAAAAATTTAAAATTCAATGCATTTAACAGAATGTTTTTTTTTTAGTAGTACAGATAGTATGATAGACATCAACAGTAATTAATACAACGTGTGTTTTTTTATTTACTGAATGAAGACGTTAATTTTGTCAATCCGTCTGTCCTTCAATACAACGTGTTACGTTAATAGCGCAAAAACTCTCGTGGGGTAACCCAGCCCATGTTACTGAACAAAGTTTGTTCCAAGACTTTTGGAAATTCGCAAAAAAAAAGTTTTGCTTTTTCATACAAAATGAGAAATTGATCGGGCCCATCAGAATGAAAACAATTTTTTTTTCTTCCCCACGAGAGTTTTGCGCTAGTAACGTTACACGTGTTACGTATACCAAACAGTGATCTGCAACCTAAGCAGAAACCCACATAACAATGAACAGACGTCTAACGCTGAGTTGGCATAAAGCGAAATATGAAACATGACGACAGCTCGGCAGCGCCGGGAACCGGGAAGGCGGCTCGCAACTCACTTTCAGTTCTAACATCGAACGATCGTCACCTCTATATTAGTTTAAGATTATAATTTAATTAAAATGTAATTTCTAATTAAAATAAGTGCCTGTACCTCGAGTCTCATTGCAACCTGCCTGCCCGGCCGACATAATTCACGTTGTACACATATTAAAAAAAAATATTGAACGGACTTTGTCCGTTTTTACCGCAATGAGTCGTAATAATAAACTAAAAGTCATCGTTATAATACAAAAGACGAAGTAACATCTAAATACTGATAAAAACATCTAATCTAAGCTAATAATAATATTAGTAAAGAGATAAAACGTGTTTGTTTGTTTGTAAGTCTTGTATTGTGTGTATGAAAAATCTCCGGAACTGATGATGGTCATGTTAACAGTATTAATAAATTGCAATACTTATTAGTCCGTCTGTTTTAAAAAATAATGGACACCTCGTATTTTCTTTTGGTTAAATCAATGCATTAATACAAATATACTTAATGCACCAAAATTCGAGAGGGGGACTCGTGACGTCAAAAGCAAGTAAAAATCGGACATCCAGCCAAAGACAAACTTTGTGTTATTTATTTCATCAACTCAGTACTCAAAACGGTGAACGAAAACATCGAGACATAAGATGAAATGAAACAAGCATGTAGCATCAAAAATTCGAAAACATGTGCCATCTACCAATTCCTTCTCTCAGAGAAGAGGCCTGTGTACCAGCAGTGGAAACATTATAGGCTGATAATATTATTATTATCAGCCTGATAAAAAACATTATAGGCTGATAATATTATTATTATGAGCTGATAATAATAATATTATCAGCCTATAATATTATTATTTTCTTTTAAATAATTCCGTACATTTACGAACTATTTTGTTTCTTTATGTCCTTTTTAAATCAATAATAACATCACCAGTAATGTCTTCTACTGATTAAATGAAAAAGAAACAAATAATTATACATTTTACCGTTATTATTGAGATTATCACTCAAGAATTTTCTGTGAAAGGAAAAATTCGAACCGCGGACAGGATTCGAACCTGCGACCTTCGGATTCGGTACATCCGGCGCTCATTTCCGACCGAGCCACCGATGATCGTAACGCCACGGCGAATTCTTCATTCCACAGAAAATCTTTGAAAAGTCGTTACGCGTGCGTTGATGCGTTTAACATTTATAAAATACTAGCTTCTGCCCGCGACTTCGTACGCGGATCCTGTTCGTTTATGGATAAAAAGTATCTTATGTCCGCCTCCTGGCAATAAGCTACCTCCCTACCAATTTTCAGCCAAATCTGTTCTGCCGTTCTTGAGTTATAAGTGGTGTAACTAACACGACTTTCTTTTATATATATATATAGATAGATTATGATTATCACTGTTTTTAATTAAATTAATTATGTCGCTAGCAGAACACTGTAAACTTCATTAACCTTGTGTAATGTCTAATGTATGGGTCACCAAGATACAGGCTGTGCCTAGTTTGGGACCCGCTGTTAATCCTGTTTTAAATACTTGTAATTTAAATAAAATAAATAAATAATGATAATATAATTCGCTCGTGTCACAATGACGACGCAGTTTGCTCGTGGCCAAAAATTTAGTCGTACAATAAAACATAGTCGCGGGCAGTAGCTATAATTATCTTTCATTTATTTCCTCATATTTAAATTGCTGAGTTAACCGTGACTAAGCCTTATCCTATTTCTATCACGTAATTATTGCTTTGCATAATCAAGTAGTGATTTGTTTATTATATTAATATTATACACGTGTCTGTGTGATTGTCTATGATAATGGCCCCTGTTTTTTACGCGGTTACTAAAATCTACGATGATCCTTCAATAGCCCTTTATATTTTAGACTGTGCAGAGATAGTTCTGCCACACACGCTAATGACCTAAGGTAATACAGGTATAAGGTAATACAATGAAGGAGGTGGCGGGCCGCTAGAGATAGAGAACAGCGAGCGTCCTCCCTCCGCCCCAACCTCAGTGGTACACGCCCACGGCGTCGGACATCGGCAGATGATCTCCGGCCACCGTAGGCGCGGGCATGCGGACAGCGACTTAAAGGCAACTCACTGTCCGACCATGGACCATGCACGGGTCGACGGCGTGTCGTGTTCCACGCGCGCCTCAAAGAGCGTCAGCAAAATGACGGGGCCCCCTCACAGAGGGCCAAAGCCTGCCGGGGTCGCGGGACTTATTTCCATCACCGTGACCCCGGAACATAAAGGGCTATTGAAGGACACCGTGGATTTTAGTCAGTAGGTACAAGTCTGACAGTCCCTCCCGCCCTGCCCGGGGTGGGAGGACTCATTTGATGATTTTACCGCGATAAAAAAAAAGTGTGTGTTGTTATAGTTTTAAGTTTTAGCACAAGTGCCAATAAACGCAATTTTCTTTCTTTCTTATAGATATTAATTATAGTTGCTTTGGTTGGACGTACTAATCTAAGAAACCACTGGTTCAAATAAAAAAAGCCTTTTGTTTCGTATAGGTACTTATTTTATTAAAGAGTAGGGCTATAAGACCAATAGGCCGAGTAATAGTAATATTAAAAAACTGTGGATTTCATTGTGAAACTTTGTGAGGGAGCAATTTCCTAGAAAACAATGAGATGCAATATCTATCAATTGGAAGAAAGAAAGAAAAAACATTTATTTGGCGCAAGGGGACCACGATAGACACACACATAAAAAAAATAAAAATAAAAAAAAAGTTGCGTAAATCGTAACCGCGACGACTGACAAATTAACAATGTTAAATTATGTCTCTGTTGTTTCCCTCTCAGAGGGCCAAAGCCTGCCGGGGTCGCGGGATTTATTTCTATTACCGTGACCCCGGAACATAAAGGGCTACTGAAGGACACCGTGGATTTTAGTCAGTACAAGTCTGACAGTACCTCCCGCCCTGCCCGGGGTTGGAGGTCTCATTTGATGATTTTACCACGATAAAAAAAAAAAAATGTCTCTGTTGTTTAACAGATTCAGGATAAGATAGATTAACAATGTTTTAGATTAGCTATCGTTAAAAAAATGCTGCGACCTTTTTGATACTTATCGACTTATGATTTCGACAACAATGATGACTAAGTATGTTGTTTTCATGGAACTATATGTATGTATAAGTAACCAATCTCGATAGTGATATTTATAAAATTCTGTACTTTGAATGGCTAACCTATTATAATTAGGTATTACATATGTAAAGCAAATACTTTGAACCTTTTTATACGAAAAACAGAGGCGATATTATATTTATTTGGCACATTTAAAGATTTGTAAAGAGGGTGTAGGGTCCGCTCGCCCCTTGGATTTTGCCCCTTAAGATTAAAATGACCGACTCGCCCCCTTCACTTTTAGATACGCTGACTCGCCCCCGATTGTTAATAAGTTAAAAGTACTGTAAGCAACACAATTTTTTAAATATTTAAATAAATGTTGTTTGCTTACAACTTCGAGCATCTATTCCCATTTCTCTCTACTGGCTTTAACACCAGTGAGGCGAGGCTATTAGAAGTTAACAAAAAGTATTAGGCTAGCATGAGTTCAAGGTAGTCTGTATTTAAATAATTCTAAAGTTTAGCTGAAACTGCCTTGTTCTTCGACTATCTAAGAAAAGTACTAGGCTAACATAAGTACAAAGTGGTAGTCATATTTTTGGGTAGATATAAAGATTACCTAAAATTGTCTTGTGCAACATTAAAAACCAGCAAAAGTACTAGGCCAAACTGGTATATAGGTATTTATATAATTCTGGGTAGATAGTTCATTAGTTGAATGTTTTTTTTAAACATGAACTGGGTCCGAGTAGGCTAAGGTTAGGTTAGGTTCGAAACCGACCCAGAAATATTAAAAAAATACCATTTTGAACTTATGCTAGCCTAGTACTTTTGCTGGTAAGTGAATGAACAAGATAATTTCAGGTAATCGACCCAGAAATATTTAAATAAATAACACTTCGAACACATGATAGCCTAGTACTTCTGGTAGTAAGTCAATGAACAAGACAATTTCAGGTAATTTTTCAACTTTGAACTTATGCTTGTTTAGTACTATTGCTGATTACAGCCATTATCTAATTGTCCTTATTTTCGCGATATCTTAAGTTTTTTTTGCAAAAATAAGGACACAATACAACTCTCTCAACAGGTAGCACAAAACATCAAACAATCACAAGTATCACGACGAGTTTGTGAGATTACAAATATAGTTGACTAAAGTAATCAAACGTAGTGTTATTCTTACTGTAAGCATTTTTCTGTCTGACTGTACCTATCTTGGTTAAATTTCAATGGAAATGCCGCAAGGGGCGAGTGGGTACACCAAAATAATTATTTTAATGTCAATTTTCAACTCGCCCCTTCATAAGGGGCGAGTGGGTACACCAAAATAAATAAATACGGGGCGAGTCGGTCATTTTAATCATAAGGGGCAAGATCCAAGGCGCGTGCGGACCCTACACCGTAAAGAGTACGTAATAAACTGCAGAAAGCTAAAACTTATATTAATAATAGTCTATTAATTAATTATTACGTTACTACGTTAAAAAAGATTTTTTTTAAATGTTTTTAATAATTTATAAAAATATTTATTTTTGTTTGTTAATAAATATTAAAAAAGTCAAAAAATGAGTATTTTTTTATTATATACTAGCTTCTGCCCGCGACTTCGTACGCGGATCTTGTTACTTATGCCAGCGACAATGGGGTCGGCAAAATCGAAATCTGAAAAGTCTGATACCCAACTCCAAGAACCCGGGTAAAAAATTCGTGGGAGTTTGGCCAGTAGAATTTTTTTTTTTTAATATATTAATCTTCATCGAAAATCAGTCCGTGAAATTAGTGATAGCTTTGACGGCGAGTTGCCCTTTACTCGTCGCCTGCATGCCCGCGCCTTCGGTGGCCGGAGATCGTCTTGTGACGTCCGATGCCGTGGGCGTCCACCACCGCGGGCTAGCTGGGCTCTTGGAGTTCCACATTTGGTGTTCTAGATCTTCACTTTTTATACGTCAATAGAGAGTGCTCATCACGCTGAACAACTCTTACTAAGACGTCATTCCTGTATATGTTATAGTGTAGCTGGGCTCTTGGAGTTCCATATCAGGTGTTCCAGATCTTCAATTTTTATATGTCCACAGAGAGTGCTCATCAGGCCGCACAACTTTGCAGAGACGTTATTCCTGTATATGTTATAGTGTAGCTGGGCTCTTGGAGTTCCACATCAGGTGTTCCAGATCTTCAAACTAATTCTCTCAGCAGAAAATGCTCATCACGTGGAACAATTTTTGCTATGGCACCATTTTTGTATCACTTATAGTTTAGCTGGTCTGTTGCGGTTCTGCGCCAGTTGTTCAAGTTTTCAAAATAAATTATAGCCTATGTTTTGACCAGACTTAATACCTATACAACAAAAAAAGAATCATTCAAATCCGTCTAGTACTTTTTGAGTTTATCCCGGACATACATACAGACAAACAGATAAACAGACAAACAGACAAACAGACAAAAATTCTAAAAACTATATTTTTGGCTTCGGTATCGATTGTAGATCACACCCCAAGTATTCTTTTAAAAAAATATTCAATGTACAGTTTTGACTTTCCTACTATTTTATTATATGTATAGATAGATCATTTATAATTGCCATCCCCTCGTGTTATTTTTTATTAAGTACCCAGTCAATAAAAAATATTAAAATAATATAATCTGTCACACTCTAAATAATAATTCTCTATTTTTATTTCAGTAATCCTACTCCTGATGATTCTTTGGGTGCAAAGTGGACACATTTTCCCATGAAAACCAAGAATTCATGGGTAGTGTTAACAAAAGTTATACAATTTTGGGAAAATATTTTCACTGAATTCGGAGAAAAAGTTTATTAATAAATTAAATTATGATTCAATAAATAAATTAAAAATGAATAAAACTGAGTTTGTCTAGAAGTTTAAAAATGTATAACATAAAATATACTTTTCAGATATTGTTAACTGTAGCAACTAGCACAACTAGTTAGGTTTTATTTAGAATTGTCCTCACACTGTGCGGAGCGAGACGGAGTGGGAAGCGGTCGCCTCCTTATTCGAAGCAGTCATACTCGCGAAGGAGGAGGCGGGCCGCGTGAGATAGAGGACAATGTCCTCCCTCCGCCCCACCCGCGGTGGTGGACGCCCACGATCTCCGGCCACCGTAGGCGCGGGCATGCGGGCGGCGAGTAAAGGGCAACTCGCTGTCCGACCATGGACCATGCCCGGGTCGACGGCGCGTCGTGTTCCACGCGCGCCTCAAAGAGCGTCAGCATAATGATGGAATGGCCCCCTCTCAGAGGGCTAAAGCCTCATCTGATGATGCTACCACGTAAAAAAAAAAGACCTTGGCTTGTGACTTAATTCCAAGGTTGTAGGAAGTAAAGTTTTACTTCTACTTACACTATAATAAATGTCAAAGTTTCTGAGGAAATACCCAATGACAACAAAAAAAAATACACACTAAAATATTTTATTTTTCATTCACTCAGAAATAGACTCCCAATACATGAAATTTACGAACAAAATAAATTGCTCAGGAAGCATTTCCAATACCAAACATCAGTTTCAACTGGGCGTGGATGGCTATATCCGAAACTATGAAGGATATCGAAAAATGTTGCACGGAGGCCGAGTTTGACGAAACCTAAAACTGCACCATTGGATTTTAGATAAATCAATAATCCTGTGCAGGAACAGAACCCACTGATTTTGATAACAAAATAACACCCTATATTATCATGACGTAATAGCAATAGTCCAGTCATTAAAGCCTAAACCCGAAAATAATTAGTAACTTGCTGAAATTTTAAGGGGTTCTTAAAGAAGGTAAAATAACTTACCGGGTGATTTTGCAGTGTTCTGGGGTGTACGGAAAGGGTTGAAAAGGGATGAAAAGTGTTTTTATAAAATTTGCAGCGTTTTGCAACATACGGAATATGGTATGTTGCAAAACGCTGCAAATTTGATACATATTACAAAACGGTAAGAACAACTTAATTCCAAATTTTAATTTTTTTGGCAATGTTATTAACGAAAAACACTTTTCACCCCATTGCACCATTGGATTTTAGATAAATCAATAATCCTGTGCAGGAACAGAACCCACTGATTTTGATAACAAAATAACACCCTATATTATCATGACGTAATAGCAATAGTCCAGTCATTAAAGCCTAAACCCGAAAATAATTAGTAACTTGCTGAAATTTTAAGGGGTTCTTAAAGAAGGTAAAATAACTTACCGGGTGATTTTGCAGTGTTCTGGGGTGTACGGAAAGGGTTGAAAAGGGATGAAAAGTGTTTTTATAAAATTTGCAGCGTTTTGCAACATACGGAATATGGTATGTTGCAAAACGCTGCAAATTTGATACATATTACAAAACGGTAAGAACAACTTAATTCCAAATTTTAATTTTTTTGACAATGTTATTAACGAAAAACACTTTTCACCCCTTTTCAACCCTTTCCGTACACCCCAGAACACTGCAAAATCACCCGGTAAGTTATTTTACCTTCTTTAAGAACCCCTTAAAATTTCAGCAAGTTACTAATTATTTTCGGGTTTAGACTTTAATGACTGGACTACAATGTAAGTATCAAGATGAGTTTATCAATAAAATTAGGTAAACCATCCCTCTGAAAGGAGGGAATGATGTTCGATCTGAAAAGCGATAATAGATTTCAAATTTTCAGACAAAAGAATAAGGTTCATGTTCGATTAAGAAAATTGGATTATAGATTTAGGTACGTTGATGTGTTGGCGCGGCTGTATAAGAACCCCAACAATAATTATGTTTTTCGTAAAAAATATATTAATTAGGTAGCTTGTAAACAACAAGCACTAGCAATGGTTATCTACCTCATGTCATAACACTATTTCATTTTAATAATGAATTATGATTTATGACCGACGACGAAAGGATTATTATTCGACTACACGATCAATGCATACCCGATTATTTTCTTCCTTCGAATAGTCATACTAACAACAGGCACATGAATATCTTAAAAATGTTCCACAAGATCAGACCAACTACAATGCCTGCTTTCCAAGTTCTACCTAAAAATCGTCTCGAAAAAGAATTTCAAAGTATTGCAAACTCTTTCAATAATGCCCTTCATTTGTTTTTCTCTTCGAAATATTACGTTCAAAATAATCACATTTATACAAGAGGAAAGAAATATCGATTTTTTACATTCTTCTTCACTTTATTTATGATTGTGATACCGATTTATAGAATGAGTACCGATAGCATATATAATGCAATTTCGAAGGATTCCGTATTTTATACTTTATCAATAGTTGGCATTCTTTTCTACCTCGTTCATTCAATTTGTTACATTGTTTTATTCGTTCTTGATGTCGTTCATAAGAACAATTTCGTTTCTCTTATTTTGAAGATGCAAACTATCAGCAAGAGCATCAACTCCTGTAAAGGGATCCGAAGTTATATTGTCTGGAATTGGATCTCAATGTACAGTACTATCTTCAGTAATTTCTACATCTATTCCATCTTCTATCTTGCGTTTTATAGCACCTATAACACTTTCATTGATTTTCTCTTGGACTACATCTTTGACATGATGTTTATCTCATTCGATCTCAACTATATTGTGGCCATCCGATTCATCGTTTTGTGTTGAATAAATATCTCAGTGAATGGATAAAGAAAGTACTAATTTTGGATGATGAAGGGAACAATGAACTGTGTACGAAGTTGATTGAGATTTACAAAAATATTATGAAAGCTTTCAATCTTTATAAAGCGGTATACCAGGTGTTGGTAAGTTTTTATTTTGAAGCAACATTTATAGAAATTATAGGTAATTGATGTAATAATTTTGCAACAATATGAGATCCTCAAAGAAGGATGCTCAAATTAGTACGGAGCGCTACCACAGAATGGAGATAAAACCTTATAGGTAATGGTTGGTACTTTCAAAATATTTAGTTTTAATGTAACTTAGTGCACCAGTTCTGCCACTGGCAAAGACCAGTCCCGGAGTAATACATAACATGTATCAACTTTCATTGGTTGCTGTTTCATTAGTTGCTCGCATGCGAGGACTACCCGTATGCAGGCTGATACCGGACGAGTTAATGACCAATGAAACTGCGCCATAAGGGGGCACCATAGATTTAGATTGTCTAGGGTATCCGGTAATCTTAATCCAGCACTGGCAACAACTAATTCATGAAAAGAGCACTTACAAAAACATAGATGAAACCTTTGCCCTGCCCACTACATTGGGATCAGCTTCCAGTGAAGACCGAGCCAGACCTCTACAACCAAGTTACTGGGTAATACGATACCCCATGGTAAGACTGGTCGTCAGACTTTAAGAGCTTCTGACAAACAATAACGAATGTCAAACATCTACAAATGACAGCCGGGACCCACGGCTTTACGTGCTTTCCGAGGCACGGAGGAAACTCGCTATGACAGACGGTCACCCATCCCTGTGGATCTGTCATCTGTCCGGGTTAAGCCGTGCTTGCAGAGATTGGTCTGTACCAATCTCGGCAAGCACGGCTTAAGCCGGCAGGTCAGCCTGCGGGGCTGTAATTATTTAGCCGCGAGTTCCTCAGAACTAAGACAAAAATTAAAGAACATGCTGATACGGATATTTTTGTGTTTATTTTCTTTTCTATTTGTACACAGACTTTGAGTCAAATAATGGAGATAACTTTTAGAATTTTAGTTTACTACTGCTGTTACATTTTTTCGTTCAAACTACAGGCGAAAATTACAGCAGAAGCAATTGTGAGTAATTTCTTTATTTATATTGTATAATTATAATTATAAGACTGAAGAGTTTGTCTGTTTGTTTGACCGCGTTAATCTCTGTGAGTACTGGTCCCGAATTGTGTGGCATTTATGCTATAAAACATAACGCTTCAGCCAATAGACGCCGAGCAACTGGGGTTAAATTCATGAGCAATAGCTAGTTTAACAATATTTTTGCCATAACTACTAAAATACAATATCTCACTTTGCAATCCATGTACTGTACGTTACCTACTATCAATTATTTGAACGGGACGGGGTACTGCGTTGTGTTTGGCTAACTCAAGCTCTGTTCTGTCTCAAGGTATGTTTACGGCTCACAGGAGTGGTCGAAATAAGACGGATATAAGACTTTTTTGCCTAATGTGTTGACAGACATCGGTCGCCTGTTATTAGGAGTCTAGTAATATATCGTTGTTAGCTAGATGATTTGCATAGCTCTGTCTCTTTCCCGCACTGGATTTTTTTTCATTTTTTCCAGGCTCCTCTCACTCTTTTGGATACATCATTATATTATATTAGGAGTTTTTTACCTCTTATTTTACATAGTTTTTATTGCGAGAGGTTCTATATAACCGTTGAGGAAGCTGAATCGGCGTGTATACAGTTTATGAAGAACAGGAACAGTCCAAGTAAGTTTACTCATTCTTTTTCCGAACGTCACTTTATACATCATTTTAGTTTACGTCACAAAAAAAAAATATGATCAGATATTTTTAGGTTTATATTTTTTTATGTTAGGCAGTGTTCTGGCCGGTAGCGAGAAAACGAGTAACTATCGGCGATTTTTCTCTCAAGAAACACTTAATAAATATACATTAGGTACGTGTAAACGAAAGATATGCATAAATTAATAGTTGCTCTCTGACTGTTCACACTGCCGGCGACGACTCGCTTCACTATTTTTGTCGCTGACCGACGAGCTTTCAAAAATAAACTCGTTCAGCGATACTGGCTCAGCTCGTTTGATCATTTGTTGACAGAGGACTGAGCGCCTGTGGGCGAGTGGCGCGAGAAATCGCTCGTCGCACTTGTACACTAGCTTATAGGCCGATGACAAAACTATCGAAACTACACTCGCTTGCCGCTGATCGCCAACTCTTTTATACTTTCTAGTTCTAATCGTTACTCGCTCATCGTCGGCGGTCCGACCACTGCCTCGAACGGAAAATTAAATACTTACAAGTATTTTTTGTTATAAGTTATAATGGAAAAAAATGTAGATAATTATATTGTACTATTGACACGTGAAACTTGTTAGTCCGGAATGCGCCTTAGATGTTTTTCTACCATAACGTCTTAAAGCGAGAGTAGTTCCACTGTGGGAACGAGATGGCGCTAGACGACTTGCATACTTCCGTCGCTTTCCCACAGTATCGAGGTAGTCGAGGCCCCCTGATGCCTGTCGAAGTCGTAGACGTGTCTTAAAAGAAACAAATGACAATTGAAGGAACACCTGTTTTATTGAAAGTAAAGTCTACTCCACCCTGGACGGAAGGACACTAATGTGTGTGTAATTTGAAAAATAATAATTAAAAAAAGTAATAATAATAATGCGTTTCGCACTACATATAAAATCCACCACCACCAACCACCATACGCAATCAGAAGCCTTATTACAAGATTTATGTATTTTATTTACAGCGTTTATTGTATGGTAAATTAAATAGCACCTCTTGTACACATTATCTACACTAAGGCGGTTTTTCATTTCAGTCGTTAAGGCGCTCCCTCACCAGGAGCTTTCGCATGTAATGTAACATCATAGATTCGACTTTGGGTATTACATTACAATACAATACTATCTCCCTGACTTGCGAGCAGTCGCGTTAAGTATTACAAAGTGCGCAGCATTGTGATGCTCGATTGTCTCCACTCACTGATAAAATGTTCGAATCTTTAACGTTATATTATTACAAGTGAATGCTTGCTGTGAGGGAGAAAAATTAACGTTAAAGTTCCAATTTTCCTCTCAGTACCCTATGCACGAGTTTTCAATATTTGAGACGTAAAGTAAACACGAACTTAGACAATTTCAAATTGACAACAAGGAAAAAGTTAGTTCCTTCTTCCCACACCAGTGAGGCGCTGTTCCATTTTTTCATACAATAGACGCTGTAAATACTGGTAAGACTCTGTAAAGTAACATAGTGAAAACACGTGCTTTTTTTTTTGTGTGGTAAAATCATCAAATGAGACCTCCAACCCCGGGCAGGGCGGGAGGTACTGTCAGACTTGTACTGACTAAAATCCACGGTGTCCTTCAGTAGCCCTTTATATTCCGGGGTCACGGTAATAGAAATAAGTCCCGCGACCCCGGCAGGCTTTGGCCCTCTGAGAGGGGAGAGCCCCGTCATTTTGCTGACAGCTCTTTGAGGCGCGCGTAGAACACGACGCGCCGTCGACCCGGGCATGGTCCATGGTCGGACAGCGAGTTGCCCTTTACTCGCTGTCCGCATGCCCGCGCCTACGGTGGCCGGAGATCGTCTTGCGGAAAACTCGTGCTAGGAGTACAGATTGTCAAACCCAAATAATCATACTTTATCTTTACAGAGAGCCAAATATATCTTTGCAAGAGCGTGCTGCGAACGAATCGCTTGTTTATTAAAATGAGCGCCTGTAGCCTGTTCGACGTAGACGCCTGTCTACCACTCTGTTTGATAGGAGTTATCATCAATTATGCTTTTGTTTTGTGGCAGTTCAGCGATGTGTAAAAGTGAAAAATAATAAAATTATCATCGAGTAAATAAATCATTTTTATTTTAATTTTTAAACTAGGACAAGTTTTCACTCTTACTTCCAGTATTTACAGCGATTCTTGTATAAAAAAATGGAGCAGCGCCTCCTGGTGTGCGAAGAGGGAACTAATTTTTTCCTTGAAAATTGTCAATTTGAAATTCCAGTTTACTTTACGTCTCAAATACTGAAAACTCGTGCTGACGGTACAGGTCATAAAAAAAGTTAAACATCTGTTGAACACTGTCTTGTCTTAAAAAAACTGTCAACTGCTAAACAGTATTTTATGTTAATTTAAGGGTCGTTTTACAATTAGGTACACAGTTTTTAGACAAGGTGTTCAACGGATTTAACTTTTAAGGGTACGACAGATATTGTTTCCATCAGTAGCGGGTTTGGTTTTACCAGTAGCTTAAGCAGACGTCATTATCTTTTTATTTATTAAACATTTTGGATTATTAATAAAGTTTTTCTCCGAATTCAGTATAAAGATTTTCCCAAAATTGTATTTCTTCTTCGTCTGGGGCATTACCGGACTTCAGCTCATTACCAATTTCCAGATATTCTTTGTTTTGAAGGGAAAATGGTGTCCACTTAGCGCCCAAAGAGTCATCAGGAGTAGGATTACTGAAATAAAAATTAAATTAGTGAAGTAGATAAATTAACATAACCACGGGAGTGTAAACGCTGATAGGCTATAATAATTATGTTAAATGATTGTTGTTGTTAACAGCTTCTATTAAATCATGGTTTGACGAATCGGGATTAAAGACACCATAATTTGACCCCTTTTTTTACGTGGTTAAATCATCAAGTGAGTCCTCCCTCCCCGGGCAGGGCGGGAGGGACTGTCAGACTTGTACAGTAGAGACTCAAAAGCGGTGTGCAGCAATTACAAGGCAATAGCTTGAAGTTTAGTTGGACTTACGACCTTCAATTTTGAGAGACATATGCATCATCAACTACTGATTGTATAAGATTCATAATTTCAATAAATTACCGTGTGTCCAGTTGGCCTAGTGGTTAGCGTTTCACGTATTACTAAGTATGCGGTGAACAGCGAGGCGCGAGTTCGATCCTCACGCAGTGAAATTCTTTTTGTAAGTTTTGCTCAACTGTTTAATACTGTAATGGGACAGGAATATTATTATAATCGTTTGTTCACAATTTCTGTGAGGTATGCCATAAGGTTTAGAATATTTAACTTGATCGGAATCAAGTTGTCGTTCGATTGTGGTTTTCTGATTACTGACGTGTGATTATATGGATAGCGATATATTTATGTTCTCAAAATGTTGGCGAATATCAATATTGTGGCAAGAACGAATATTATTGCAATGTCATGTTGAAGTTCATCAAATGACTTGACTGTTGACTGAGGGATTGTCAGATCGTATGAATGTGATATCACAAATACATATAATAGAAGTTTGTTAATTACATAAATAAATAAAACAAACAAACATTTTAATAAAGCATGACTTTTTTATTTCCACCAAGACCAAAAAAAAAACATAAACACATAAAACTAATATTTAACTTTTTTATTTAATAAATAATAATCATGAATAAATTGTAAATTAATATGATTAACTAACAAGTTATTGATTAATAATATCATGATAAAAAAAAAACTAAACAATAGCTTAACAAAAATTTTAAAATTAAAAAAATTCTATATGAATTTAAAGAATATTATCCAATTTAGTTTATTATTTAATTATAAGAATAAATTGCGTTTAATTATATTTAAGAAAATACAGGGTTTTTTTTTATAAAGAGCAGCTATTTTAGTATGTTATCACATAAGAAAATTAATGTGTAATTTTGTCTAAATGTTAACAAAATAAATTATTAAAGATATGATTATTAAAGCCATTTGAAATAGTAATAGTTCAGCAGACCAATTTCTCTATGCGTTTTCAAGGCCACGTTACCTTGTTACTATTTCAAACAAACATCCAATGGCACCGCGGTCCTGGAACGTAAAGCGCTAGTCGCCTTTTGCGTTCCGGGGCTGCGGTGCCAAAATTTTTATTTTAGTAAATCAAGCTTTTTGCATTCTACTAAGTGCGATTTAGCAAAAAAATATATAATATGGCAATAAATGTTCTATTACTAAAATAAAATCATGAAAATAATAACCGCTCTTCATAAAAATATCCTATTGAGGTCATTAGTTTAATTTTCGTTTTCTTTACGAAAAGAATGATTGAAACTTAGCCTCAAATCTAACCTCTAAAATAAATAAGAACTGTGAATAAAATGATGTTTTCGCTTACAGTCTATTAACAATTAATACAACAACAACCATATAAAAAATAATTATGGTCGTGCTTTTAAAAGTTTCTTTAATTCCTATAAAAAAAACGGGTTTTAGCTGATATTCGGTATAAGTTTTCAGTCTTGAGTGCACGATGAAACTGAACTTCATTTCGTGTTGAATTAGTTACTCATTGGGGGAAGCCATTTTCTTCTAATTCATTCAACATAATAATTATGATGTCTGACAACCGTCGACTTTGCTCTCGACAAGCTTATAGGGCTTGGCATTCCTCATATCTCATATCCACAGGACTCATAGTATTTCACTAGAACAAAACATGGAATACTATTATTATCTTTACCTATGCAAAATACAACTGTTAATTTATTTTACTAAAAGAAAAAACTATAAATAACAAATACTAAGTATCTTTTAAACAAACCTTTTAACAACTATAACACTTTTGAGTAGGGAATCTTATATAATAAATAAGAATATCAACATGTGAAATAATTAAAAAATAAATGTTAATACTCACACTTAGTCCGGTTTAATTTGATATTTGTATTGTTTCATCCATATTTATGCAAGGCTATAATATTCGCCCTCAATGATTATATTATTCTCACTGTAAATATTTCACTGCAAAACAATAACCTTAAAACAGTGTAATACGGATGTAAACATTCGCCACACAAAATAACCAAGAATCAACAATGTTCTATTATGAGACTCGAAACGAACTATTATAGCATAGTTATGTCTACCTCACAAATCGAAATAATTTACTTTTGTAACTTTTGTTTTGTTTTCTCCGATCTACCCACAAACTTTATTATAATTTGAATGATGATAACGGACGACACACAACACTAATGACTAGAGTATTAGTAATTATTAAGAAAAAAACAATTTTATTTATCAAATTTCTACTAAAAATGCATTAAAAATAACAAAAAGAATAAAGCAATTATTAAAAAATATTAAATAAAATAAAAAGTTTAGAAAAAAGTGGGGATCGAACCTTCGCCAGTAAACGAATTATCCGAGCACGTTAACCACTGCGTCAGCCTAACTTATAGAACAATGGTTGAAATTATGAACCATACCATAACTTCCTTTGATTTGTATAGTAACAACTTATAATAAAAGGTCGTAAGTCAACGTGAAGCGTCAGGCCATTGCTTTTAGAAATTGCTGCAGCACTTTTGATTTCGACTGTACCTACTGACTAAAATCCACGGTGTCCTTCAATAGCCCTTTATGTTTCGGGGTCACGGTGATGGTATAAGTCCCGCGACCCCGGCAGGCTTTGGCCCTCTGTGAGGGGGCCCCGTCATTTTGCTGACGCACTTTGAGGCGCGCGTGGAACAAAACGCGCCGTCGACCCGGGCATGGTCTATGGTCGGACATCGAGTTGCCCTTTACTCGCTGTCTGCATGCCCGCGCCTACGGTGGCCGGAGATCATCTGCCGACGTCCGACGCCGTGGGCGTGTACCACTTCGGTTGGGATAATTTGACCCTTGAATTGAATTAGCAAACCTCTGCTTATCCTTTTCCCATATTTGGGGTCGGCTTCCAATTGAAATTGCACACGGTATGAGTTTTTACTTTACTTTATTGGACTTACTAGACTAGACTACATTCAATCAATATTATGGGACTTACAGTTACTTAAGAAACTCATGTGGCTAAGAGAGTGATGAGTATGAATGTTGATGGATGGAGAGGAAGGGGAAGGCCAAAGAAAAGATGGATGGATTGTGTAAGGGATGATATGAATGAAAAAGGAGTAAATGATTCGGTGACGTTTGATAGGGGAGAATGGAAGAAAAAAACGTGTTGCGCCGACCCCAAGTAAAATGGGATAAGGGCAGGAAGATGATGAGTTACTGAAGAAACACTTACCCATATTTGGCAAAGTTGGTCCACAGTTTTGTTACTTTCTCAATATGTGTTTTGAATAAGGAAGAGTTAGCATCTATTGGGTGATCTTTCTGATTAAATAGGTACAAGACGTCATCAAAATGAGAAACCATTCCCTTATCCGCAACTAGATCACCAATGCCCATCATTTTACCAGTTATGTTCAGTTCAGTTGAACACGTGAATTTGTACAAATATATTTTGTTTCTCTGAGAGCGAGCACACAATTTAGTCCACCTCATTGTATGAAATGTGAATATATCGGCACTATAATAATTCTTCAACTTAGTCCAGTCATCGGGAATTGAAATTGGCCCTTTCAAATAATAATCCCTTATTTTTTTTCCAAAATCCAATTGTTTATTTACGGGCATATTGTGTGAAAATGGCTTAGATACAAAAAACTGCGGGAATTCTCTTGCTTGCTCAAAACATTTTTCAATATCACCAAAGAGGCCTACACCCATAAGTCCTTCATCGGCAGTGTACCCTACCATAACATCGACTCCTTCGTGAACACCGTTCGCTACTAAATCAACCATATATCCATGGAAAAATCTCTCATTGTTACCGAATTGTTTCTCATCGATCACGCTAAAGTAAAGCTCAAGCGGTATTTTTATGTCTTCGGCAAAAGTTAGGGGAACTCGAGCTTTTATAAGTGACTCGACTGGCTGTTTCTTAAAGAATTCATAAAGTTCTTTACTGTCTTCAGAATTTAATCCTAATTTTCTCGCGAGAGCAATAGCTCTTTCTCGTGGTTGGTATGCCCGTGCCCATGGAGTAAAACTGACACCACTCTGAGAAATAGCCCTCTTGAATAACCCTTTGGACATTGGTGATATTAAATGGTAAGTGACGCTCGCCCCACCAGCACTCTCTCCGAATATGGTTACATTCTCCGGATCACCTCCAAAATTTGCAATATTTTTCTTTACCCATCTAAGGGCTTGTACTTGATCCTTCATACCTGCGTTTCCAGGTACATCTTCAGTGTCTAAGCAAAGGAAACCAAGAACTTCAAGTCGGTAGTTGATCGTGACAACGACAACATCTTTTCTTACTAAAAACTTGGGACCATAGTAGTCGTCTTCACCAGCTCCAGATGTAAAACCTCCTCCGTGTATCCAGAACATAACAGGTAAAGGCTTGTTAGGTTTGACGTCTGGTGTGTAAACGTTGAGGTACAAACAGTCTTCACTGCCCTGTACTTTTCCTATTTCAAAAAACATATCTACATGGTAGCATTTGGGTCCGAATTCCTTTGCGCTGCGAACTCCTTTCCATTGTTTTGGAGGTTGTGGAGCCTGTGAACAAAATTAAGTGTTTCGATCATTAATGATGTCTTAAAGGGGCAGATGTTACGGGCCGAAAGGTATCATTCCCAGCGAGTAACGAGCTGCTTGTTGATCGTTCGACGAACGCTCGCTGTGTAATACGTTACATTATACTACGGCTTTATGATTATTTACTAAAATATTCAGCATGGGTTAATTAAAAACCTACATTATTAATTTAAAAAAATCAAAAATATAAAAAAAAGTAATATGATTGTTCCAGGTGTGGCTGTTTGCATGTCATTTTATATTTAATAAAAAATATATATATACATGTTGAATTGATAACCTCCTCCTTTTTTTTCGTCGGTTAAAAAGCAACCACGAAACATTCCAAGTGTGGGGCGGAAAGGAGAATGCTCACGATTCATAGAAAAAGAACCCAGCTCCGGCAGAAACGAGTTGTATCTCAAATTAACAATAGTGTAGTGTAATAAAATAATAACCGGGTATGATCGTGATCCTTACTGGCAAACATTATAAAAATTGTCAGTTTTGTTATTCAGTTGTCCATAGAAAAAGTACTTCGTAGTAGTCGTTCGTTCCCCTATTTCTCAAAGATGCCTTTACCGATTTTGAAAATTCTTTTTTATTTTATTTTATTGATTGATTAGACTCAACAGGTCAAAAAAGGGAGAAAAATTTAATAAAAAAAATAAAGTTTTCTGAACTTTTCATTATAGGACCACCAGCAAAAAATAACCTTTCAAACAAAAGAATTTTCTAAATTGGTCCAGGGGCCTTTGTCAAACAGCATTCGACAGTAAACGACAATCGTTATCGTTCATCAGTCACCAATACATTTTCAACTTTATACCCCAGCGCGTAAAGTTGAAAATTTAATGAAGTTCACAGATCGTTTTCGTTTGTTTCGTTCGTTATCGATTAGCAGTTTTTAATAGATTTTCAACGTTACGCGCTGGGATATAACGTTGAATATGTATTGGTGACTGATGAACGATAACGATTGTCGTTTACTGTCGAATGCTGTTTGACTAAGTCCCCAGGCCTCTTTGAGTAATTAGGTGAAGGTTACTACTTTTTTATTGAAGACTGCAAAACAAAACTGATTTTTTTATATGTTTGCTAGTAAGGATCACGACCAAACCCGGTTATTATTTTATTACACTACACTATTTTTATTTTAAGATACATCTCGTTTCTGCCGGAGCATGGGTTTTTTTGAGCACCCTCCTTTTATGAGCGAGTCCGTACGACAGGCACTTTTTTTTTTTTTACGTGGTAAAATCATCAAATTCGTCATTTGCTGACAGCTCTTTGAGGCGCGCGTGGAACACGACGCGCCGTCGACCCGGGCATGGTTCATGGTCGGACAGCGTGTTGCCCTTTACTCGCTGTCCGCATGCCCGCGCCTACGGTGGCCGGAGATCGTCTGCTGGTACGACAGGCACTTGGCCGAAATTTTATTACATTTTGTGTCTTTGTTTTATAGATGATAATATTAGGTATATAGAATTTCGATAGCTATCTATAAATATAACAAATGAATATATTATAATTATTTATCTTCTCTTTATCATCATAAACACAATAACGAAGGTATATAATATTCTGAACTACATTGAAAAGGCAGATTAATTTCACGGCATATACAGATAGCACAGATTTTCAAGCAATATCATTATGACATGGCATTTATTCCAAATTATCTAATAGATAAAAATCTAAAGTCACGTTGTTTGAGTTTTCAATCCTCTAAATAGACTTTAGTTTATTTTTAACAGTCATTCATGAGTGAAGTATGTGGTATTTTTATAAATATGTAATGTTTTTTTCACCCCCCAATCCCAACCCCGTTTAAAATTCCTTAGAAAATTGACTCAACATAAAATATTTTAATTGCTGTGATTATAATTAAATCATCATCATCATCAGCCTATGAAGTTCCCACTGCTGGGACACAGGCCTCTTCTCTGAGAGAGGGAGTGGGCCACAATCCACCGAGCGGGCACAGTGCCGGTTGATGGATGTCACATATCTTCGAATTTTTGGTTCTAGGACATGCCGGTTTCCTCACGATGTTTTCCTTCACCGTTTTGAGAGCAGTGGTGATGAAATAATTTACACAAAGTAACGCGCCTGTCTGGATTCGAACCTACGGCCTACAACTCGTAAGTCAGGGCCGATACCACTGGGCTACCACTGCTCCAAAATACCTGCTGTGAATATATTACTACTTTTGTTAATTTGGGTATTACCTGTAATAGCAATTGTATGTGTTAATAAATAAATAAATATTTAAACACATTTTTTGTACTGATAGCTTCGACTACATAATCAACACACATCTTCTTTAGCAATCGGGTATTCGATACAAAATTAAAAAAAAAAAACCACAATAATTTCTCTAAAAATTCACTTTTTTTAGACCCTTTTTTTTTACGTGGTAAAATCATCAAATGAGACCTCCCACCCCGGGCAGGGCGAGAGGTACTGTCAGACTTGTACTGACTAAATTCCACGGTGTCCTTCAATAGCCCTTTATGTTCCGGGGTCACGGTGATGGTATAAGACCCGCGACCCATTTTTAGACCCTAAAACCGATTAACTTCCAAAACATTGTTAAGTTTGATTATTTCTTAGTTAGTTCTCAATAAATAGTAATATCATTGAGTTAACTAGTTAGACTGTGACGGACTGTAAAAATTGATCGATATACTTACTTACGCAGGGGTATTTTTTATTTATTTATTGATAGGTACACCAACAGCAAAACATAAAATACAGTACCTAATTGAAAACAAAAATATAAACTTATGTGCTGATACACAGGATGAATTTTTCAACTGGGCGTGGATATGATTACTTCCAAGAATTTGATCCTTATTAGCAACACTATCGAACGGTATAATAACACAGGCTGTGATTTTTTTTTTCAAAATCAGCGGGTTCGACTCCTGACCAGGATTTTTGATTTTTCTAAAATCCAATGATGCACTTTTAGTTTTCGTCAAAATCGGCCTCGAGACTCCTTTCAACGTTTTTCGATATTTCTAATATTTTCGAAAGTAGCCATCCACGCCCAGTTGAAAAATTCACCCTGTATAAGCCTATGACAGGTATACGCAACATTAACCATGAAAGGGCAACATTTAGATTGGTTAAATTATAATTTTAATTTTTCGTAAACTAAATGAAAACTGAATAGAAATTTGAAAACAAAGTAATAATACAGAAAGAAATAAATTACTAAGTAGGTTGATTAATGCGTTCCCGTATCTCCGAGACTAATCGTCTGAACTTGAAAAATAACCTTACGATTTGACACCTACTTTCAGGGACACCCTGTAACATATATCTCCTTGAAGTTACCTTAAACCTGAGGTCCCCGAGCGGCGGCTGCGCGTACGGGATCCCCTTGAAGCTGCAGTACGTGCCTCCGTACTCGTTGTGCACCAACTCTCCCTCCAGCAGGCCCTCACTCACTCTCACTTGAACCATCTTTGACGATCTCACACTCAGTACTAACGACAACAACAAGATTCCATTTATTATATATCTCTCTCCATTTATTTAATTAGAAGCTCGCGATTAATCGGACGGAAATATTGCTATCTCTTTTTATCTAAAGCCGGCGGAGTTGATCGCCTGTCGCATGCGCACGTTTGGTGGCAACTGCTCTATGAGTGACAGGGCTATTTTTAATAAAACCCTTTTTTTATATTATATTTAGTCCAGAAAGGTTTTGGGCTCGCCGCAATCGCGGTAACGCAAGGACGCCTATCCTACCCATGACGCCTATCCAGCCACTCCTCAAAGAGGGGTCTTTGAGGAGTGGCTGGATAGGCGTCTCGTCCTGTCCTACCGCATGACGCAGCCTGTCGGGGTCGCGGGACTTATACCATCACCGTGACCCCGGAACATAAAGGGCTATTGAAGGAGACTGTGGATTTTAGTCAATACAAGTCTGACAGTCCCTCTCGCCCTGCCCGGGGTGGGAGGACTCATTTGATGATTTTACCTCGATAAAAATAAATTAAAAAAAAAGAAAACCGCATGACGCAGATCCTCACCGGACCTGCGTCATGCGGGTACCTGTGTTGTTGCGAAGATTGCCCGGAGGACACGGTGGAGCATGGGTTGCAGGACTGGGCCGCTTGGGTAGAGCACCGCCGTGTCCTCACGATGGCGATAGGAACTGTTAGGAGTTACAATGTTATGTTTTATGTGCTATTTGGGAAGACATACAATTTTTTGCCTGAGATTCAAAGGCAACAGCATTGACTGTACATCCGTATCCACTCTATTCTTCAAAATAATTGTAACGGAATTTCCGTGTCTTTTATTCCTTAAAATCGTCATTAAAATAAGTTTCACTTTGATAGTGTCTTTGTTCAAAACTGACAGAGCAATCAATACTATGTATTTTATTTGGGTCCATCAAACTACGAGTAATTATATAAATTAATTTCTTTAACATCAATATTCAAATAATAATAGTATTCCACAACTATAACACAACGCCATCTAGTCACAAGCTAAGTAGAGCTTGTGTTAAGGGTACTAGACTGAACGAGACCGAGGGTCGACTTGGAGCGGGTAGTGAATTAAGTACACTGGACTGGTTTTAAATCACATTTAATAAACCGAACCGAGATCACAGTTGTACTGGATGTACTGCTCGCACAATGACAACAAAAAACAAAAATTATTTCTCAGACCTTATACTATCGGCGGTAACGAAACCATAGCGACTTCTATTTCGACTACAACGCCATCTATCGAGCGAGGGCGTACTAATTTCCAAACTTTACATTTGATCGCTATGATTCCGTTCTATTTCAGTGTTTTAATCCTAAACATACCGCCCACCAAGGACATATTACAAAATGTCCTTCACTTAATTTACCGCCCACCGTGCAACATGTATTCTGAGGTGGGAGTCACAGGCACACAATCTTAATACACTCACATATTTAACAACTTAATATAACACGAGCCATGGTGTACAAAAGACAAACAAAATTCTTACTAACTAAATGTTCTTATAACAAAAAAAAAAACAATATTCTTAAATATACCTACATCTACACAAATTTTAAGTTGCTATAGGTAAAATAGCCAATTTAGACACAGGCCTCTTTATGAGGGAATTTTTGGTTCTAATGGTAACGACTCGAGTAATTCCGTCGGGACCGGGGTGTTTTGTTTCTATTTTGCCCAACAACCACTTGCCAGGAGGTAAATCATCCTCTTTTATCAAAACTATGTCACCTATGCCTGGTTCTGGGGTTTGATGAGCCCACTTATGACGTTGTAAAAATTGGTTTAAATAATCTTGTGACCATCGCCGCCAATAGTCCTGCAACATTCTCTGGGTAAGCTGCCAACGCCCCAGACTAGAAATGTTGACCCTTTCGAAATTCGAATCAGGAGCAAGGACGAGTGGTTCTCCAACCAGGAAATGACCGGGCGTTAATACCGTTAACTCATTTTGATCTACACAGGAAAGTGGTCTTGAGTTGAGGCATGCCTCAATTTGGGTCAACACCGTCGCTAGTTCCTCGAACGTTAATGTGGAGTTGCCTACAACCCTTCTGAGATGGTATTTAGTGGACTTGATAGACCTCCCATAGACCGCCGAAGTTTGGAGCATGAGGAGGAATAAAGTTCCACTTTGTACCATTATTTGCCAAGGTCTCAACCAATTCGGGCATGAAATTGGAATTTTCTTTTTTAAATAATTCTTGCAGCTCTCGGGCTGCGCCGACAAAATTGGTACCATTATCACTATGTAATTCTGCACAATGTCCACGCCTCGCTACGAACCTTTTAAAGGCAGCTAAGAAACCCTTAGTCGTCATATCACTGACTGCTTCGATATGAACCGCCCGCGTAGACAGACAGACGAAGAGTGCAATGTACCCCTTGTACGACTTATTGCCACGTCCTTTGGACATTCTGACGTTTATCGGACCAGCGTAATCGACGCCACTGTACAAAAAGGGTTTGTTAGGTGTAACACGCGGAGATGGTAGCTGTCCCATTAGTTGACTTCTAGCCTTATTTGTGTACCTAACGCAAGTAACGCATTTTCTAAAATAGGCCCTTACCAAAGATTTAACTCCTACAATCCAATACCGAGATTTTAAGTAAGCAATCATGGCTTGAGGCCCCCCATGCATCGTTTTTTGATGCGCCTCGCTTACTAGATGCTTCGTGAGGAAGGCATCTTTCGAAATCAGTATAGGGTGTTTGCGATCATAACTCAACTGGGATAGCTCTAATCTACCACCCACTCTAATTATTCCTCTGGAGTCTAAAAATAAGTTCAAAGATTTGTACTTTTTTCCCGTTTTACTTAAAGCACCCGTTTCCTTAAGTTCTTGTATTTCATCTTGTAACTCTTCTTCTTGACCCCTTCTAATACAAATATCCATAGCCTCCTCTAGTTCTTTCGTAGATAACTGTTTAGTTCGTTCCTTGTCAGGACAATTAGACCGCAGGTGTAAGAACTTCCTACAGTAGGCTACTACCCTAATCATCCTTGCAAGGGATGAAAATCTATCAAAAAATGATTGTTTTACGAGGCTTGTATGCACGTTAACTTCTTTCATATGTGTAACGAGATGCTTTGGTCTTTTATATTCAATTACCTGCTGTCGCAACAGTTCCGGACCATTCCACCATATAGCCGTAGAATTTAATTCAGTTGGGGACACACCGCGGGAGGCACAATCCGCGGGATTATTTTTAGATGATACGTGGGACCAATGATATGTGTCCACGATGTTTAAAATGTCTGAAACCCGATTGCCCACAAAAGTTTTCCAGCGACTAGGATGACTATTGAGCCAAGCCAGGACTACCTCACTATCTGTCCATGCATGCCAGTCAAGCTTCTGGATACCCATTACTTCTCCTACTTCAGCCATCAGTTTGGCTAGAAGAACCGCCCCACAAAGTTCTAATCTTGGTATAGACACTTGTCTAATGGGTGCCACCTTGGTTTTTGAAGTAACTAAAAAAATGTGAATGTTATCCAGGTCATCAATCACTCTAAGGTAAACTACGCCTGCATAAGCGTTTTTAGATGCATCGGAAAATCCATGCAACTCTGTCTTCCGAATATTGGAACCAATGTGTAACCATCGTGGGATCTTTATGCTAACAAGAGAAGCCAAACTGTTTCGGTAAGTATCCCATTCTTGTAATAAATTATTTGGAATTTCTTGATCCCATTCTAACCCGGCTAACCATAATTTTTGAATTAACATTTTTGCTAAGACTACACTTGGTGCTAACCACCCTAACGGATCAAATAAACGTGAAATGTCCGAGATAATTTTTCTTTTTGTTACAGGTCCTGACATCGGCGCGAGTTCCAGAGAGTACTGAAAATAATCATCGCGAGCATCCCAGGTAAGTCCTAGTATCTTCGTTACTTCATCAATTTTTATGATCAGTTCTTCATCGTTTCCATCTTTAATTTTATTTAATAATTCCTTACAATTGCTTTTCCATTTTTGCAATTTAAAGCCTCCCTTGGCTAGTACTTGAGATAACTCCGTGTAAATTTTAAACCCATCTTCTATATTTTCCGTCCCGGACATTAAATCGTCCATATAAAAATCCTTTAAAATTATGTTAGCTATGCTTGAATTATCCCCGCACTCATCATAAGCTAATTGTTGTAGTGACCGTACAGCTAAATATGGCGCCGAGGCCGTACCGAATGTAACGGTCAACAATTCATACTCTTGTAGCTCTTTTTCAGGACTATCCCTCCAAAGTATCCGTTGATATGGAGTATCCTGCCTATCCACTAAAACCTGCCGATACATTTTTACGATATCCGCTACTATACATATCTTATGGACTCTCCAGCGCATAACAGTATGACGTAGTTCATCTTGCAACGGCGGACCAATCATTAGATCATCATTTAATGACCTACCATTTGTTCCTTTACAGGAGGCGTCAAACACGACTCGCACCTTTGTGGTATCTTTATCCTCCCGAACTACTGCGTGATGAGGTAAGTAAACAGCTTCTTTATTATATTTTTCTTGCTCTGTTACTTCTGCCATGTGGTTAAGCCTTAAATATTCTTGCATGACATTCGCGTAGTCCGCCTTTAGTTTATCATTTTTAGCTAACCTGACTTCTAATCCTTTTAATCTTTTTGCAGCAATCACTTTGGAGTCCGTGCACCTACCAACCAAGCTTGGTTCGCGTAGCGGTAATCTAACGATATACCTGCCATCTTTATTTCTTGTAGTGGAAGTTGTAAATAACTTTTCACAATATATTTCGTCCTCCGTTAGCATCCTTTTTGCTTTAGATGGTTCCTCTAGCTCCCAGAACTTTCTCAGCAATCCGTCATCTTGGACGCTGGCATGCATCACGGTAATTTGTGAATGAGTATCTACCTCATTGTCAACTTCGAATGAGCCCGACAATATCCAACCTAAGGTGGTTTCCTGCGCTAAGAGCGTACCGTTTGGATTTTTCTTGACTCCGTTCTGAATGATTTGGCTAAATACCTCAGCGCCCAATAAAATATCTACTTTATTAGGCTTAAAATATTGCGGGTCAGCCAAATCATTATCGCTCAAGTCTACTATCCATTCTACTCGACTTACTCTTGAAGAGGGGAGAAGAGCTGTAACCGACTTCAGAACGTGAGCCCTGACCTTTATTTGAAAAGACGGATTAACTCTCGAACGAAGATTGATAACCACCATGGATGTCGAAGTTGTACTTTTACTTCCACCGACACCTAACACCGTATTTTTTGACGGTATTTTATTTAAGCGTAAGTACTGAACCGTGGATTCTGTAATAAATGAACCCTGAGATCCCTGATCCAGCAACGCCCTAACCAAACAGTAAGTCCCAGTCTTCGACTTAGCCTGAACTAGGGCTGTAGTTAATAATACAGTTTTTCTACTGTGTCCTGTCGCAAGACATGAGACTAGTGGTTTATCCTCCGCCATATTGGCGGTCTCGACTTTGTCATTTACTGATGAGGTTTCTGCACGAGCAGCCCCACTACCTTCACCAATATCAGACCCTACCTCACCCTGCGGGTGTAACAACGAATGGTGGCGGCGTTTACACACCAGGCATCGAAGAGTGTTTTTACAAGTCTTGGCAGAGTGGTTATTATATAGGCAAACAAAACACAAATTATGTTCTTGGGCGAAATTACGCCGAGTTTCGTTTGACTCTTTACTAAATTTAGGACAAGATGTGATCTTATGATCGGCTGAACAAAATTCACATGATACTGACTTTTTATCTTTTGTTACATGAAATGATTGAGTTCTTTTTGGGTGTGGATGTCTGTCCTTGTTATCCGACTTGTCTAAATTTTCCAAGCCTCTAAAGCGGCTATTTAAAAATTCCGAAAACTGAATAAACGTTGGTAATTCTTCACTTAAATCCGAAGCCACTTTGAGTTCCCAAACTTTCCTGGTCTCTTTGTCTAATTTTTCACTTATTATATGCACGATAATAAGATCCCAGGAACAAACATCTACCCCTAAATTACGTATGGACTCCAAACATTCTGAAGTAGTATTTACAAGCCTTTTTATTTCAATAGCCGATTCACAAGATAACGTTTTTTGACTTAGTAATCTTTTCATAATACCATTTGCTATAAACTTTTTATTATTGTACATTTTATCTAATTTAGACCAAGCAATTATATAGTTTTCCGATGTGACCTTTATGTTCCTTAGTAACTGCTCAGCCTCCCCACTTAAATGTCCCTTTAAATAATAAAATCTCTGTGCATCGTCTAGTGACGGATTCTCGTGCACCAACCCACAAAATAAATCCCTAAATGTTTGCCACTCTGAATACTTTCCCGAAAAAGAAGGAATTTTAATTTCTGGCAATTTAACTCTACTAAAACTCTTTTCACTGTGACACAATATGGGCTTAGAATCCTCATTAAACACTGTTGAATTTCCCTTAGACAATAATTCCTTTAATTCGCTTTTAAAATCCACATAAAATTCCTCGACTTCATCATATAGCCCATTTTTTATATAACTAGAGTTAGACAATTCAACCTTTTTTACTGTACTTAATATTTCTTTATGAGTAGCAGTGAATGAACTCCATAATTGTTCCAAATTTTCAATACGGGTCTCTAAATATGCATGAGTTAATCGCTCTTTAGGCGCTTTCTTTAAATTCGATTGAGCCTTATACATTTTGACGCTAATGTCCTCCTGAATAGCAAGGAAAGACTCCATTTTGCAACAATTATGGGATACAGACTTAAACGAAAACAAATAGAATACAACACGGATATAACAAACACAGAGAAATAATAATATTATTAAATCAAAATAAAAGTTATATTTTTTTTTAAAGTCTTTCTTTGCACTTTGTCACTTGGGTCTAAAATCGGGCATGAATTCCCCGTTAGAACCACTTTTCACATAAATTTTACAAGTTCTAGTTTTCTACTTAACTGTTAATCTTCTAATAATTTCAAGAGTTCAACTTCAAATGATGCACTTTTATTTTCTGAGATTTTAATTAATTTAGCAAACTATTCTTCCTGATTAAGATTTCAAATGTACTCACGATTTTTTCTTCAAATTAACTTCACTCACTAAAACACTGATGATGTCGCGCTGTACTGCACCACGGTTGCGGCACACTCCACTGTACCACAATTGGCACGCTGTTGTACTGCACCACCAGTGGCGCCCTCTGCTTGACCACGATCTGCTGCTCTTCACCTCCCTTGCGTCGCTCCTCCGGATGGTGCCACCAGATGTTGCTGCACCACGCTCCACCTGGCTGCTTCCTGCTCCAACCGGTTCCACCTCCTGGGTACCTCTCACCTGGAGTACCCCACTTGAAGGGGATGCTCTGGACAGCGATCCACTGCCCAGTAGTGACGCGTAGGGTGGTAATCTCTACCACCACCGGAGACTACCAAAAACACTCCCGACTACTCCGACTCCGAAGGACCATGAACGAGACCGAGGATCGACTTGGAGCGGGTAGTGAATTAAGTACACTGGACTGGTTTTAAATCACATTTATCAAACCGAACCGAGATCGCAGATGTACTGGATGTACTGCTCGCACAATGACAACAAAAAACAAAAATTATTTCTCAGACCTTATACTATCGGCGGTAACGAAACCATAGCGACTTCTATTTCGACTACAACGCCATCTATCGAGCGAGGGCGTACTAATTTCCAAACTTTACATTTGATCGCTATGATTCCGTTCTATTTCAGTGTTTTAATCCTAAACAAGACAACTGATAAACATACTTATATATTTCTAAATACATACATAATTATAGATAAATTACTCCCAGACACCGGACAAATGATCATGCTCATCACACAAACATTGTTTCTGGGTGGGAATCGAACCCACGACCGCCGGAATAGCAATCACACTAATCACTAGACCAACAGGCCAGTCAAATGGTGTGTTATTATTATTTTAATCCTTACCAACATAAAATATTTGTAAATTCAAAACACTTGTCAACTTTTGCCACTTTAGAATCACTATCTGGGCTGTGTGCACCTTATTATAAATATATTACTATATTCATTCTGTTCAAACGTTATCGTACGATCATTTTCGACTCTTGTGATATTAAATTTGCATCTTAGAATAAAATTTTTGAGGAACTCGTGGCTAAATAATAACAGCTGCACAGACCGATCTTCCACGTTAAGCGATGCATGCGGAGGTTGCTCTGTGGATGGGTGAATATCTGCAATAGCGAGTTTCCTCCGTGCCTCGGAAAGTCCGTAAAGTCGTTGGTCCCGGTTATCATTTTTAGATCTTTGACAGTCTTTACTGTTAGTCAGAATCTCTAAAATCTGACAACCAGTCTTACTTCGTATTACCCAGTTACTAGGTTGTCGAGGTCCGATAGGCAGTCGCTCCATGTAAAATACTGATATTCAGCTGCATACGGTTTGACTGGAAGCCGACCCTAAAATAGCTTGTTAAAAGGCTAGCCAGATGATGATGTAGAATAAAATTTTGACCAATACAATAGTTTTCTGTGGCCTCAACAAATCGAACCGAAATTGGAAATATAAAAAAAAACTTAACAGTAGGTAATTATTTTAGATTGCATGTGGGATTGGATTGCATTGCATTCTTTTAAGGCGTCTGGGGTACCTATCCGGAAGACGCGGGTTCGAATCCCACTTGCAATCTGAAATTTTCTTTCCTCAAAAATCATCTTTACGATGCGCATCGCATGCGTTAATGTGTTTAAAAATAATTAATAAGTATGGTAGACGCAATCTCATTATACAACATTGATTTGGCTGTAATGTCAACGTGTTGGGTGGAAGTTAGTTTAACAGTAATCCAAGAGATGGCGCCACGCTACCGTAAAGCGTTTAAACGAGGAATAGAGAGGTTTAGATACATACCGCTTTGAACTAATGGTAACCTAATACTTTTGTTGGTAAGCTTTTCATTTAGATTTATTTAAAAAACATACCACCTCAAACTTATGGTAGCCTAGTACTTTTTTTGCTAACTACTCTACTCTGCGTCTATGAGTGGCGCGTGGAGGCGCAGCGCCGGGGAGAATTCCCGCTGCCCCGACAAGTCGAGGCGCGGCGGGAAGAGGTCCGGCGCGAGCTCAGGGCGTTATGGAGACAACGTCTGTCGCAACCGAGGTTCGGGCACGCCGCAATCGTGGCGGTAAGACCCCTCTTTGAGGAGTGGCTGGAGAGACGTCACGGCGTCCTGACCTATCGGATGACGCAGGTCCTCACCGGACACGGAAGTTTCGGGAGGTACCTGTGTCGGATAGGGAAGGAGGATACGCCTGGGTATCACCACTGTGAAGATCGCCCGGAGGACACCTTAGAGCATACGGTGCAAGACTGCCCAGCTTGGGCAGAGCACCGACGTAGTGCTTCACACTGCTCGCGTTGATGGCTTCCACGCTATTATGCGTAAGAAAGTGGCGTCATTATTTCAAAGACTAGTAGCACCAACAGTATTTTGAAAATGATTGCTTCCCGCCATGACTGTCCTAACCAGGCCCACTGGGTGGGAATAGTGACGGGAAGAAATTAAATTAAATCAAATGTTTTTAATTTTTATATTTTTTTTATGTACATACTTTACTAACATAGTTTTTTAAGCAAATTGTTTTACTAACACTTATATAGATTATGTCCGAAATAAATGAAATGAATGAATTATATACAACGTGTAACGTTAAAAGCGCAAAACCTCTCGTGAGGTAACTCAGCCAATGCTACTGAACAATGTAAAAATATAAAACTTTAGGAAATTCCCGAAAAAAAAAAAAGTTTTTCATACTGAAGGGCTCGATCAATTTCTCATTTTGTATGAAAAATCTTTTTTTTTTTTGCGAATTTCCAAAAGTTTTATAACATTGTTCAGTAACATGTGCTGAGTTACCTCACGAGAGGTTTTGCGCTTTTAACGTTACACGTTGTATATTTTATATAGGATTTAAATGAATTATTGTTCAATATTGATTTTAAATTACGTAATTACTTAACTCTATTTATTTTGATTGCAGGTGTATTTGATTTACTTATGACCGACTTCAAAAACAACCAAATAACAACAAATTAATTTTTCTTTCCAAAGTCGGTGACTGTGTTTTTTATTTCATTGACTTTTTTGCATTGTAAATCGGTTGATAAGCATTTAAAATAAAACATTCGAATTGAGAACGCCCAACCTCCTCCTTTTGGAAGTCGGTTAAAAACGTTATCGGAGTTGAGATGAAATTTTGAATTGTAAAATAAACTTCAACAACATTTTTAATAGTACTTAGTGGTCATGGACACTAACAATTACACCGACCCTATACCAGGGTTGAAGAAATTGAACCTTTATTTAGTTTAATTTTTCGCTCTCATCAGTCGTCGACTATTCGTCGTGCAGTTTAGACTTGTTTCTTCCCAGAGCGGGGCAGGAGGGACTGGTCAGACTTGTACTGACTAATATCCACGGCGATCTTTCAATAGCCCTTTACGTTCCAGGGTCACGGTTCCCTGAAGAGAAAGTCCCGCACTTTGGCTGGATTTGGCCCTTTAAGGAGGTTCCGTCAGATTGCTGACAGCTCTTTGAGGCATGACGGGGCCCCCTCTCAGAGGGCCAAAGCCTGCTGGGTTCGCGGGACTTATTCCATCACCGTGACTCCGGAACACAAAGGGTTATTGAAGGACACCGTGGATTTTAGTCAGTACAAGTCTGGCCGGATTGGAACCCACGACCTCGTAAGTGGGGGCCACTGCTCTCAAATTATGATTGGATACACCCTGTAAGTATTAAATTAAGAATTGATCAGGCTGCTAATTTAGCAGACTATAGCAAAAAAAGCACCAAAATGGATAATACATTTATAGAAAACTGTATTGAAGTATCACAATATAATAATGAGCGATAACTGCCATAAATGATAATGGCAATGATGCGTCCACGTAGAACAGGCCACACGCAGTCATCTTACTGAACGACTTATTTGCCTTGAGCACCTTCTTGAAAATTCTTTCTTGAAATCAAAGGAAACTGTTTGTTTAACCATGCGTCAGAATTACAGATCCTGTAAAAAATACGGATCCTACAAAATATAAATAAAATATTTTTATTTTTCAAATATTGGTACAGTAGCGAGGGATCCGTCAAAACAGTATTGACGTCCCTTCACAAGGCGACGTAAGTCTCCGATACCTAAAGCTGGGTACCCACTACCACCCCACACCCAATGTTGCATGTAACGTATCAGATACGGTATCAAGTGAGTGCGTAGGCACGAGCCCGCTGCGAACCGCTCGCTGTTAGTTCGCAGTGATACCGCCACTCGGCGGCTCATACAAACACAAATGCGGCTCGCAGTGTGCTCGGATGAGCCGTACCCACTTGTAGGTTGATACAGTATCTGTTACGTTACCTGCAACACTGCTAAGTGAACCTTTATGGAACCTAGCTTTACGACTTAGATATTCATTGACGCGTGCCTGTGTATGAACCTCTATGGAATTGTAGTTTTGATAGCCGCCTGGATCATAATATATGGCTTTGAAACTATGCTTGGAGTTTAAAACAATCGAAAATGTTTTCTCCAACTTGTAATTTGCTTACGCATTCGAGAGGCACTTTTTTTTAAAGATAAGCCTAATAATATATATAAGCCTCTTATAAGAGCTACTAGGAAAACATGCTCACTCTGATAGTTCCTGTTCTTCAAAAACTGTATACACACGGACTCAACTTCTTCAACAGATATATAAAACTTCTCACAGTTTATACTTTGTATTAAAATGAGAACTACATTCTTTAGCAGCCACGTTGCCGTCGTTATGATGTGAAATACAAACTGAAATTAAAAAAAGCCTGTATCAAAATTTCAAATTCATCATCATCTTCCTGCTTTTATCTCATTTTACTTGGGGTCGGCGCAACATGTTCTCTTCTTCCATTCTCCCCTATCAGACGTTGCAGTATCATTTACTCCTTTTTCTTTAAAATCAATGTCAAAATCAAACAGGTTTTCGACGAATCAAGTTTTCCTTAAACCAGTTCTTTGTTCGGTGAAGTCTACCATTTTTTATACCTGGTACTATCATCAAATTAGTCGTCTCATCCAGGGCGGGAGGGACTATTAGACTTGTACTGACTAAAATCCACGGTGATCCTTTAATAGCCCTTTACGTACCTGAAGAGAGAGTCCGGCAACCCCAGTTTTAAGTGAAATTCACCCTAAGAGTGCAAAACAATCTTAACAAGCATACCGAAGCTAGGTAACTCAAAACAAAATGGTTTACTTACTACACAATTTATTTCTGTATTATATTTCATTGACGTTAACATAAAGTAGAAAAGCGCAATATTACGGTAAAATGCGCCAAACGTATGATATAAAACCTAGAACAAAAAAATATTTCTAAATAAAATTCTTACAAACAAGTTTAGACAAATAACCGTACATGCATCTAAGCCATTAAAAAAATGTACTGTGAATTGAATCCGTACTGACATTAATTATTTAACCTTTCGTAATGAAATCATCAATTCAAGCATTAACATAAAATGGAATCATCAGCTGTCTACAATTGACAATGCTCACCCATCCTATTATTATGTGCATTGGTAGTGACTTAACCTCTACGCCCTACGCCCACGAACGCTGAGTGATTAAATAATTAAATATAGACATACATACAAGCTAATGGCTTTGCCTACAAATAAAATGTGCCAGCTGACGAGAAGGTTATGAATCGACAATAAAAAGGGTGAATTTTTCAACATTTTTTTCCAATATTCCAAAACTCTTTCTGTCTTGAGTCCAATTTGTCTATGGTTCCTAAAATTGAGTATCATTATTTTTTGTCTTTGAACGGTTCGCGTTGTCCATGGCCTCATCGCTAATGGCCTGCTCCAGTATATAATATTCTGTGATCTATAGGCATTGTGTTGCCGTTGCCCGAGATGAATCGTTAGGAAGTTCATCCCAGCCACCCCAAAAACAGACAGTTGGTTACTGACACAGACCCGACCGAGATACATAATCATTTCCTGCGCAAGTCATATCTTGTCAACTTTACCAAATGATGGTTCAAATAAAAGAATTATATTAACTTACCAAGACTTGGAAAATTTTCTTGTACAAACAGTAGGCTTCCAAAAGATTTAGATAAACTCCAACCATTTTAAGATTATGCTCTTGACATTCCTCTTCATTAGTCGTCAAGACAACATCATTCATCCATTCATCAAGATATTTCCTTAACAATATTATAATTCGAATAGCCATAACGATGTTGATATCTAACATTATGGACATAACATCACAAAAAATGTCACAAATAAGGTCAAGGATGTATGCATAACTTGTCGAAAAATAATACTGGAAAATCATAAAGATATTAAAGGAGATGACTGAAACGACAGAGATCCAATTCCAAATGATGAAACTCTTGATTTTGTCAGAGAAGTGGAAGCTCCTGTGTATAGTTTGGATATAGAAGATGAGTTGTATGTTGTTTTTGTTGTGCAAAATATCCAAAATGAACACCATGGTGTAGCCAAATAACATTACGAAGAAATAAAGACCAGCACAGAACTTGGCGAAATCGTATTCCAAAGGAGACATATCACTATGAGACAACGCTGCTGTGACGTCTGCAGATAACGCCCTGTATACACACACTGAATTTGCAACTAATAATAAACAAAATACTTGAAATTGTCTTCCATTTGGATGAATGTGATTGTTTCGAACTTTATACTTTGAAGCCAAAAAGAGTGAAAGAGTAAAGTTGAAAGGATGTACTAGTCGTTGAATCTCTTTCTCCAGTTTACTATTCATCGGCGCTTGTTTGTGTCCTGTTGGATTGTGGATCATTATTTTTATGGTTGACTTAATAATTTCGTGGTCAAATCCACTTATGCTGATGTTGTTTTAGTATTTGTTTGTGTTGTTACTTTAAAAGATCTTATTTTTCTACCACGTTCCGTTTAAGTCCGTTCACTTAACACCGCTTGTAATGACGACCTATATTACGAGCTGGGTAGCACCTAATACAATTATAACTCTATTAATCATCAAAGTTATATAATCTATTATGGACATTTTTCTTTAATATCATTATAGTACCGAAAACGTTCATTCTTTTAACGCCCTGGACATTATGCTAAGTACGTGTCCAAATTATGAGTTGTGGGTCGCGGTTTCCAACCCAGCCAAGCGCATTACTTTGTGTTATTTATTTCATCATCACTGTTTCCAACACGCTGAAGGAAAACATCAAGTGAATACTGATTATATATACGATACTAAATACGTACTAGAATCAAAAATTCGAAGACATGTGACATCTACTAATTAAGTATTCGAATAGCTCGGAGATAAACATTTTGTCGCGTCGAAAAGCCAGAACTATGCAATGTTTAATTAATTAATTTAAGTCAATGAGTCAAAAAAAACATAGGAGCTATCTCAGCGCGGGCATGCGGGCGGCGAGTAAAGGGAAACTCGCCGCCCGACCATGGACCATGCCCGGGTCGACGGCGCGTCGTGTTCCACGCGCGCCGTCGCGAAAAAAAAAAAAAAAAAGGAGCTATCTCAATAAAAAAAATTGTTTATAACAAAATTGATGAAAATTTTTGGTTTACTCCAGGGTTGGATTATTGGGCCAACACTGTTAGGACAAAATATTTAACAGTTATTTTCATTTTAATACTAATTTAATTATAAAATAATAATTTAATACAGACGCCCAAAACAAATCAACCTTTCCCAATCGGGACAAATTTTCCCAATCGAACATGAACCGTCTTTTTTTGTAATAAAGTTGATAATCTATTACAGAAAATAGATAAATTAGGATACCTAGGTTGATGTGCTGCTGTATGATGTTGAATGCATGTATACAATTATAATGAGCAACGGTATTCACTTTTTATTTAACGTTTCACAAAATATGGTACTGTAAAATTAAAATGATGTAATTCGTGATATATCGCATCAAACACATTGGTAGCGTAGCGTCTACGAAGAACAGGCCACACGCAGTCATCTTACTGAATCTTTGGTTAGTCCGAATCACATTGTTGCAAAGGTTTTCTCGAGTTTCTGTGAACAAAAATATTGTAATTGAAAGCAGTCACTGTGGAGTAACTACACCTGTACCCCTTGCACAAGTTTTCACTATTTTACTTTACAGAGTCTTTCCAGTATTTACAGCGTTTCTTGTATGAAAAAATGGAACAGCGTCTCTGGTGTGCGAAGAAAAAAACTAATTTGAAATTGTCAAACTTCCAGTTTACTTTGCGTCTCAAATACTGAAAAGGAACTCGTCCTAAGGGTACTGATGACTCCGGTCTAGTCATTAAGGAGTTCAGTCATCTGGGGCTCTGTATCAAATGGTTCAATAACCCTCCGTTAATTCGATTTCTGAGAAGCTTCCGCCGAAAATACCCTAACCGTCTTACGACAAAAAAATAAACATGTGTTGAACCAGTGCCAAAAATAGGGGTGTGCCAACAGTGCCCAGGACCAGGGCGCACACCATGGAGGGGCGCAGAAATAGCCAGACCAGGAACACAATTGGCAAGCCCAAGGCGCAATTAAAGAAGAAGGCACTGGGGGCATAAAAGGCTAGTTACGGCACTGTGTTGAACACTTTTCTAAAAAAAACTATCAACGTCAAATTGACATTTCTCCTCGATATAAGGGTCGTTTTGCAGTAACACTTTTTAAGACAAGCGTTCAACATAATTATGTTTATCTTTTTGTAATAGGGCACTAGTTTTTCAGAATAAAGACAATAGTAGTATTAACTCATTTAGCTTATGATATTATTTATGCCTCTAAGCAAACGTAGAAGTAAGCTAGGAACTTGAGAATCATAATCGTAGCTCATATTGGATCATACTTCGAAGAACGATGAGCTATAAAATTCTACCGTCTTGCAAGCACGAAATTGGAGCTTTCTGCTTTCATTAGGGTTCCGTATTTTCTACTTAACATCACAATTCAGCTTGCTTATTATTCGGAGCCCCCATTTTATTGCCTAGGCTAAAACGGCTGTAGTAACGCCTTTAATTGAAAGATAAAACTATTAAAAGTATTTCAGGACAGATTTTTTTTAGCTTTGTTCTGCTATCAAAAAAGAAGTGGAGTGAATTTACCATGGGGAATTAATTTTGTGTCGAATTTACAACAACCCGAGCGATGTAAATACACTAGTCGACTCAAGTATCCGATACCTTACGACTGTGGTATTCAAGTGACTATCGCAATACAAATCCATAGAAGTACGTACAATGGCACGCGTCAATGGATATCAAAGTCGTAAGGTACGCAGGGGCTAATGATACAATTCGACTGACACACAGAATACACGATTACGCTTACGAATAATAAAGTACTCACTTGGACAGTTTCTGTTTTTCTTCAACAATATACACGCAATTTGGGCTTCTTCAACGGTTATGTAAAACTGTTCACAGTATCCACTAAGCATAATGACAAGAATGAAATTCTTTCCGAACCACAGGAATAGCGCGACAATATTCAGTGGAGTCTGTAATTTGGATAGATTACCATTTTTGAATCAGTCAGCCAAAGAAAGAAAAGGGATTTATTGACACACACAGGACTGAACAAACAAACCTATACAGGAGAAAAAGACACAAAAACCAAGCTCCCTTTAAAAAGTAAAGAATAATAAAAATACGTCGCGTTGGGGGACTGCTCCAAATTATTTATTATCTCCTGTTTTTTTGCAGTCCCCCAACGCGACGTATTTTTATTATTCTTTACTTTTTAAAGGGAGCTTGGTTTTTGTGTCGGGGGTTTTTTAAATTTTAAATTTATTTTTTTATTTTATACTTTTTATAGGTCCATACTTTTATCATTTTATGTTGCTAAGAGTACTCCCGATTAAGTCATCAATATTCAGTACGCTTTCATTTGATACCCAACTCGAGTATATTTGCAGACCCTCGGTTACCTTTCCCCACCTTTATCCCCATAACTTAAACAGCTCAACCGATTTTCATCAAACATGTCTAAGAACACTCGCAGGTAAGTCACCTATCGTACAAAAAAAATTAAATTGAAACAGACAGACAGACAGACACGTCAAAATTATAACACCCCTCTTTTTCCGACGGGGGTTAAAAAACGAAATCAGTTTGACTATTCCTTATATATCCTTTATTCATTTTTTCACCTTATTGATCTACATTTTTAAATATTTTTACAAAAAATAAAAACATTTAAAAATATAAATAATAGTGGCCCGCCGGTATCGGGAACAGGGTCCAAGCTACCGGCAGTCAGGGCTCCAGAGTAAGGAACCTCCGAACAATGCGCGACGTGTCCAGAAGAACTGCTCTCTGAATCTGGCCCTTGATCCAGCTGCCTAACGAGAGCCTCCTGAGATGTTGGTCGAGGCTCTTGGCGATTAAGCCATGGACCGACACGACTATCGGCACAATGACAGCTGAATCCACATCCCACATATGGACAACCTCGCGAGCCAAATCAATATACTTGATTTGCTTATCTTTTTCAGCTTTCACGAGGTTATCGTCATGCGGGACGGTTATGTCAACAATCATTGTGCGCCGCTCTGATCGATCCACCACCACTATATCAGGTCTATTGGCTACAACAGTCCTGTCAGTGATGATGGATTGATCCCAGTACAGTGTGATATTGCCACCTTCAAGAACTGGGTCGGGCACATACCTATTATTTACATACTTATTATTACTATTTAACCATTCCTTAAAAAAGTTTATGAGATTTTAACTATAGTTACTTTAACTATATTCATCAAATAACAGACATTTGACGTATTGGACAATCTGCACCTAAACGCTAACTATTGAAATGAAACAAGTCATACTTGTACTGATAAAAATCTACGGTGATCCTTCAATAGCCTTTTACGCCCCAGGATCACGGTTAACTGATGAGACAGTACCGCGACCTCAGTCTTTAATGGAACTAGTGGTAAAGAAGCATTAAAAACACCAATTTACAAAAAAAAAAAACACTTACTGCAGTTCCAAATACTGTGGATAATCTCAGCGTCGATAACACGATCTCGACACAGTATACAGAACGATAGGACTCACAAATTATAAACTGCAATATCTGTAAGATAGAAAAGCAGCCAGTCTGATTTTTTTTACAATAGTCTCATCACCATCATCCGCCTAGCCTTTTCCCAAGTATATTGGGGTCGGCTTCCAGTCAAACGAGATGCAGCATTTTACATACCATGTAAAATGCTGATATTCAGATGGGTTTGGTAGTTGTGTATGAAAGGGACTTAGACGTTCAACTATTATCTTCTTTCCCAATAAAGCTTTATATAATCTTTTGTATTTCTTTGATGTTTCTCCCATGAATCATTGAGAGGCTTTATTTTTTTTTCTGCCCTTGTTGGAGCGGCACAGACCTTCAAATTTTTACTAACTTAAAACCGGCTCTTGTCTACATACCCTTTGCGTCCCAATGCTGCAACCAGGGAAATTTTACAATCCATCTTTGACAACCAGCAATCATCAATCAAAAAAATAAAAAATAACTTACCAATGCTTGAAAAATTGTTTTATACAGACTGTAAGTATTTAAGATCTGCTGATAAATTTCAAGCAATTTGAGGCAATGATCATCATCTTCCCGTTCATCGTTTATCGTCAGAATTTCTCCAATCCATTCATCGAGATATTTTTTTAACAATACTATGATTCGTGTTGCTATAACTACATTCATGTCAGAAGCCATCATAAACACATCAGTTATAGCATCAAGTACCAAGTCTCTGACGCTATCGGAATCGTTTCGAAATGTCATACTGAATAAAACATTTATAAATATATTAATGCTAACAGTTGTTACTATTGCGACCCAATTCCAAATAATGAAACTTCTGTAACCATTACTCAAACCAATGCTCCTGTGTATGGCTTGGATCTTCAGAATCAATAAGACGTTGTTATTTTTGTGGACGATATTAAGAAGGAACATCGATAAGTACCCAATCATAAAGGTGATCTCATAGAAAATGTCGCACAGTTCCCAAAAATCTTTCTCTAGACTTGTTTCGTGTTTACTCTTATGCGTTAAGGTTGAAATGAATAATATCTGATAAAGGCATAAAATATTCATGAATAGCATGTAGCAGAACCCAAAAAAATTATACAGTCTTCCGTTTGGATGAATTCTATTATTTCGAACTTTATATTTTAAGGCGACAAAAGGATAAAGAGCGCAGCTGAGGGAATAATCAATTCTTTGAATTTCTTTGTCTAAATAATTATGAAGTAACACTTGGTGAGAAAAAGAAAGATTTCTCTCTTGATTGTTACACATTTCTTTTGTGTTTGTATGTCCTTCTTCTTTCGTTGCGTGTTGTTTAAAGACTACGTTAAAAATAAATGTAATTCCATTACAAGGACCGATTATGAACTTTCAGACAGGTAATGTCATTTTAATATTTTAAGTAATTACCAGAGAGCCGACAAAAACTGTCAGAAGCGAGCGGCATGAAACAGAAACATAATAGCGATGTAAGGAAGGAAATCCGGATTGTTTGAAGTGCGACTTCTTTATCTTCAAAAATAAACACTAACCGTCGTACCTCAAAAACTGTCAACTGCAAAACGGCATTTAACATTGATTATAATAAGGGTCGTTTTACAGTTACACTTTTTTTTAACAAGTGTTCAACAGATGTTTAACTGTTTTATAGTAAGACGGTTCATTTATAAAAATTTGAAGATGAGTTGAAGAAAATTAAGTTTTACTTCTTTATCTTAAAAAATAAACACTAACCGTCGCGCATCATACCACAAAAACTGTCAACTGCGAAACGACATCGACTTTGGTCGTTTTGTAGTTACACTTTTTTTTGACAAGTGTTCAAAAGATGTTTAACTTTTTTTGTAGTAAGACGGTTAATAAAGAATTTGAAGATGAGTTGAAGAGCATTACCAACATTGACGCAGACAAGCTAAAGAAAGAGTACTGAAACTTCCAATCTTGACTTTTTCAATATTAAAACGAAGCCTTCGTGCTGGCCAATACTTACACTCGTGGTAGGATCCACCTCCTAACGGACCACTTTGGGGAACTGGTGGCCTACCATGACAGATAACGATAAATTGAATAACATTTTATAAAGTATAATATGATATTTTAATATTGTCACAGGAACACAAACTGTAAAATAACAATAACATAAGTAACTATGAAACTAGATAACTGTAGAGGCAGCTCGGCGTCTACGATGAACAAGCCACATGCACTCATCTTTTTGAATGATGCCTTCTGTACTCGCAAGACGTTCTTGTAAACTTTTAATTCTTGATCTAGAAATGTCAAACACACAAAATTGTCGTTGGCAAGGTTCGCTTTGTCTACAAATATGTAGTCAATATATACAAAATGTTTTCAGCTATTGATAGCACAGAGTGACCCTTCAAAGTTATACAATAGTAAGAGCTATAGACAAATTCATCATAAAACAACTGCTGCAACTGCGGCTAGGACTCCTAGCGATCCAGCCAGACAAAAAGAGATAGTTATGATGATGTAAACTATTTAAAAATATTCATGGAGACTATACAGATCCATTTCAAGAAGATCACGTGTTGGATTTTCAAGGCCATTATACATATTATAGAAGTGATAATATAAAACATGCGGTCTCTGTGGGTAGATAGAAAAACAAAACAGGATTGCCATGACGAACGTAAGTCAGACGAATAGCATCATTGCGTCGTAGTAGCAAGGTCTATTTGGTTTCTAGTTAGCAGGAACTGGGGATCGCATCAATGGCTCCATGACCAACGGCATAGTATTCTATACACGTTTTTGGATTTATCTGGGAGTCATTGACAAATCTATCTCCTCTCAAGCTATAAATAGAATACATCACAGAGTTGTATCGTCGTCGTGGACGTCAGCTGCGGTTTCGAGGAGTGGATGAGCAGCCGTGACTTCTCAAACCCTGTACTAAGTATTATAGAAACTTCTATAAGACAAAAACTTCTCACCTGAACAGTGGCTAGACTTCATAAGCATCACACATGTACTCTGAACATCTCTCATTGCTGCATAGAATCTTTCACATTGAACGCTCAAACAAATAAAGACGAGGATGTTTTTAATGTTCCAAGTTTGAAATCCCAGAATTATAATGCAAAACTGTAACAGCAATTAGAGAGCGTGATCTATGAATTTTGATAATAACCGTGTTACAATGAAAAAAAAGTTGAAAATCTGTTGAACACTTGTTTAAAAAAACTGTCGACTGCAAAACGGCACTTTACCACTTAACGTTGATAAAAGAGTCTATTTGCAGTTGCACTCTTTTTAGACAAATGTTCAACAGCTGTTTTTTTTTTGTGTTACGTTGGCAATTTCTTTCTATAACGAACAGGTAGAATACTTAGCCTTTATGGTCCCACAGCTAGAACACGGGCCTCGTCTCATAACTATCTAATACAGACATTGAGCTATTACTAATACGTATAGAGACGACACCACGCATCACCACTGTGCCCAGCTGTGTCCTATCCAGGATGAGTGCGCGCGCCTAGAGCACGTCTGAACTGAACATAGGCGCGCTCACTCATCCTGGATGGGACATAGTTGTGATACGTGGTGTCGTCTCTATACGTAGTAGTTATAGTATAGTAGTCAATGACTACAGACCCTTTTTTATTGTAAACTAATTATATGAGTTTGTGGTTGGGTGACAACTGATGAAGCGGTAATCACTCATAATACTCACTTGCTGCAGACTTAAACCTATTGATATGAAGTTTTTTTGAGCTAATATAAAACCCAAGCTTCGTAGACTTATGTAAACAGTAAGTATTGCTAAATACACAATCTGAAAAAGTAAAAGACACTCATGGTTTTAAATGGGTTTTGCTCTTGGCCTCAATCTAGATCAAGATGTGTTTTAAGATGAAGCTCGCCCAGAAGCTTCATCATCATCATATCAGCCCTAGGATGTGCACTGCTGAACTTAGGGCTCTCTTATGCCTTTGTCAAACTGAAGGGCGAAGCGAATGCGTGCCGAAGTGTTTTTGTTTGTAATGTATGGAATTGTTTGAAGCCTGTCTCATAGACTATCGGACCGCTTTCGCTTTTCTATATGACAGGATTCGGGTCACGTTCTCTTCGGCTGTCTGTTTGACAACAGTATAAAGATCGAGTCTTAGCACGATTCTGTGGTCTTCATCAAATCCTCTGTTCTCCTTATAGGTGGACGTCCTTTCCGTTGCTGCTACGTAGTCTCCAGCTTAGTGCAATAAAATTGAGAAATCCAAGAAATTGAAAATAAATTAACAAATTAACTCACGTATTGTCCAAATACTTTCCCTACAATAATGAAAATCTCCTGAACAACAAAATATACATCACACAACGTATTCCAGTCCGCCAATTCAGATTCAGCGTTTTCTTTAATTTTTTCGATCCACACCCGCAGCATTTTCTCTAATAACTTCAATACTAACACGGCATGCATGACGTTGACGTTAAAAAGGACAGTGGCATACATCGTAATAATCTCGACCAGTCCTAAGTTAGGGAAGATTAAGCGAATCATAACGATTAAAATAAAACAGGACAAGTTTAAAATAATAACAGAAATCCAACTGTAGATAACAAATTTACGGAGTTCGATACTGTTGATTTTAAGGAGACGGAGAACGTGTTGGATTTTCACGACTAGCAAGACATTGAGGTGCTTGTACTTAATGCTTGTAAAAGTGCTCATCACATCACCTAGCAAAGGGACTAGGCAGTCAGAAAGAGCAGTCGGACAATAAAACCAGGCATAATCCCACTTGTTACATTTTTTAAGCATTAAGTTCAAATTGTATAGACGGCCACATTGAAATGCTATAACACATAACAGTCTAAAGCAGCTGTAAAGAGTACTATTAGCAATAATGATCTTGTCACGAATAGAATATTTTCCGCAGACAAACAAATTCTGCATCAGAATCAACGGCTTTAGTACTGATTGTAAATCTTCTTCAATCACGTTGTTTAATAGTATTTTGTTTGCTGATACTGTTAGTATATTCTGAGTTATAAAGACGTTTCTTTTGGATGAGAAACGTTTTTTTAAATATGACAACATGTTTGCTTTAGTGGACAGTTAATTCTTGATTGGTGTAGAACATTCTTGTGGCTTCTGTTAAACATTCTATCATAATTGTGAATGATTAAGTAATATTTGAAAGTGTATTACTCAGTTTACGGGAAAACTCGACTGATCTATCGTTTGTTTTCCCTTTCTTGGCGTTTCGTATATGGTCGATTTAATTCATTACTTTCAGGTGTGTACTGAAACGTTTTTTGTAAACATCTATAAAAGGTAAACTTAACTAATAACTATTAATTAACATTATTGTTTATTTGGCATATGACGCATTTTTTAATAGTTTCAAAATACTGGCTATACTCTCTTAGTTGTAGGAATAAGGGTGGCGAGTGATAGTACACAAACTCGGATTTAACTCCAAACGATCATGAACATGATCTGGCCATCTTACACCATGCAGCTAGTAGTTTTTTTATTAGTCTATTTGATGGTTCACTGCTGGGCAAACGCCTCCCCTTTTGCTTTATAAACATCTCTACTTTGGGATTTTTTTAGTAAATAAAAACAGGGTATTAAAATGATATAATTTTTAATTATTAAAAAATAATCAATAAAATTGGTGGCTGAATACGAAACGGCGCTCTATCAACGGAGACCCGCTTCACAGGGCTCCTATTTCGGAGATAACACATACACAAATATTTTAAAGAAAAGCAAACTGTAGTAGTACAACAGCGTAATTCGTTAGTAGGCCCATTAAAGATATTGGCAGTGCGGCATCTACGTAGAAAAAGCCACAAGCAGTCATCTTAGTAAATAATCTGTTTTCCTTTAGAACATTCTTCCAAAGTCTTTCTTCAACATCTGTAAATAATTTTGTTAATTATTGTACACATAAAGCAAAGCATCATTACAATTTGCACTACAGCATTCATGCGTATGACATAATTGTAATGTATCGTAAACAAAAACAGTCTTCCTACAAAAAGGTTAAACATCTGTTGAAAACTTGTCAAATACCGTTTTGCAGTTAACAACGTCAAATGCCGTTCTGCAGTTAACAACGTCAAATGCCGTTTTGCAGTTAACACTTTTTTGCCATGCCGTGCCGTGCCATAATGCCAGCCATACACGATCTGGCTTACGGACAAGTTTGCCGCTCTTTGGATGCAGTAAGCATGGCTATCAGGGTGTATGACAAACTAGCGGCAAGTTTATCGCACGCTATCGTCGGAAGCGTCGTTTCCAGCGCACTCTATAGAGGAACCACTGTATAAGAATGGGACGCAAGGTATAATGCGAACAAACACACTGAAGGCTTAACATCAACCAGTAACGTAGTGCAAGCGCCATCAGTACCCTTTTTTTTTTTTTTTTTTTACGTGGTAAAATCATCAAACGAGACCTCCCACCCCGGGCAGGGCGAGAGGTACTGTCAGACTTTGTACTGACTAAAATCCACGGTGTCCTTCAATAGCCCTTTATGTTCCGGGGTCCCGGTGATGGTATAAGACCCGCGACCCCGGCAGGCTTTTAGCCCTCTGAGAGGGGGGCCTCGTCATTATGCTGACGCTCTTTGAGGCGCGCGTGTGAACACGACGCGCCGTCGACCCGGGCATGGTCTATGGTCGGGCGGCGAGTTGCCCTTTACTCGCCGCCCGCATGCCCGCGCCTACGGTGGCCGGAGATCGTCTTGCGACGTCCGACGCCGTGGGCGTCCACCACCGCGGGTGGGGCGGAGGGAGGACCTTGTCCTCTCTCTCACGCGGCCCCGCCTCCTCCTTCGCGAGCATGACTGCTTCGCAGAAGGAGGCGATCGCATCCCACTCCGTCTCGCCCCGCAGCATGGCCGCGACCAGTGCTGGGCGCGAGAGGTCTCCGCCTATCGCCGCCGTGAGGACACGTCGGTGCTCCGCCCAAGCGGGGGCAATCCTGCCACCGTATGCTCGACTGTGTCCTCCGGGCGATCTACGCGGTAGTGACACCCAGGCGTTTTCTTCCTTTCTCATAAGACACAGGGTACTCCCGAAACATCCGTGTCCGGTGAGGACCTGCGTCAAGCGGAAGCTTAGGACGCGCCGTGACGTCTCTCCAGCCAGCCATCAGTACCCTTAGCACGAGTTTTCAATCTTTTACTTTACAGAAACTTTCCAGTATTTACAGCGTTTTTTTGTATGAGAATATGGAACAGCGCCTCTGGTGTGCGAAGAAGGAACCATTTTTTTCATTGAAAATTGTCAATTTGAAGTAGTCAAAGTTCCAGTTTACTTTACGTCTCCAAATACTAAAAATCGTGCTGGCGGTACTGGACGTCAATTTGCAAGCGGCCATTAAAAATAGCGTCCTGTTGGCGCTTGCGCTACTTTCGTATTATGTTAAGTTTGCCCTTAAGTGTGTTGATTTCTTATCATGTCCCGCGTCTCCTTCTTCACGGTACACTTGATCGTCTATGGGTCACAACGTAGATTGATTGACAATAACTGCAATTATTATATCCTTACCTGTGTAGTTTCTTTTTTTCATACGCTTTATGCACGCTACCCCAGCTTTCTCGACGGTAATGTAAAACTTTTGAACAGTAAACACAATGAATAAGTACATGAATAATGTCTTTAACTATCCCAAGTGCGGAAAGAATGCTCATTGTGCTACCTGAGAGTCCCGGCCATCTAAAAAAGAGCGTCACTGAGTAAAGGCGGGTGCCACCGGAGACCGCGATAGAGACAGCACCGGAGACCGAGACAAGTCGTGGATCGACAATACGTAACATTAGTAAATGTATGAGCGGCAGTTGGTTCGCGAACGAGCACAGACAGGGGGCCTTAGTCAACAGCAGCGACAATCGGTTGTCGTTCATCAGCACACCAATACAGTTGCACTTATACCCAGCACGTAAATTGAAAATCCTATCGATTAAAAACTGCTGAGCGATAACGAAACGAAACAAACGAAACGATCTGTGAAACTTCAATAGATTGTCCAACTGTAGCGCTGGGGTAGAAAGTTGAAAACGTATTGGTGACTGATGAAATAACGAGTATCGTCCGCTGTCGGATGTGTCTGACTAAGGCCCCAGGAGAAAGATAACGGTAGTCCTGTCCCATCGGTCCTCCGTCGCCTGTCTCCGGTCGCAGTCCCCTCCGACGCGAAACGCACCTTAAGTGCTCAAATTACACTGCCGAGGGTAGCGCAGTGGCGGCGGCAGGTGCCTGAAATATCAAACATATGAAGCTTCCGCTCCATACTGAGTGGACTAAGGCAGAAGCCTAGCGCGGTGGCTATGAGCCAAATGGCGAGTCTAGCGCTGTGGCTATGAGCGAGATTGCCAGCCTGGCGTGTTTGTGAGCCAACAAAGCGATACAACAGCGGATGCATGTGTAGCAAAACATTTCAGTCCGTACAGTCAGCGTCTCCGATGCATCTTCACCCACGTTAGCTCTAAGAGAGACTTCTTTTTCTTCTTCCTTCCCGAGAAATATAAATATTATTCTTACATTCTCGTGCAATCTCCTTTGAC